>JAOCNB020088011.1:0-11960 GCA_026546465.2 Palythoa caribaeorum | reverse complement strand
TCTTCCGATCTACACCTAGAAAATACCAAATTGCCAATTTTGACCCCTAAAAAATACCCCGAGCACCCCTATTATACCAATATAGGGTCTCTCTGCCCCCCCCCCCCTCCCCAAGATGGCTTCGCGACATAAAAACTCCCAAACCTATCCTCAAAATATTGCAGCAGCAATTGAAATATCTCCATGAGAAATCACAAGTTGTAGCCACGAAGTACGAAACTGAGCAACTTGCTCTTTCAAGTTGTCAACCAAAATGCTCATATTGCGGCAGACGTTTACAAGGTTGTTGTCAAAAGAACATCCGGTTTGACTGTAAGACGACCTCATGTTGATAGTAGAACCTATTTCGGAATCCCGTAAATTTTTGCATGGAAACGATGCACATGCTTCCTTTTAGTGAAGACGTTTCACGTGACTGTCATGTGCGGCGTGCGACGCAAACGCACGCCCGCAATATTGACACTTGAATGGTCTCTCACCGCTGTGCTGACGTATGTGAGTGCGCAGAATAGAGGAGGCCGTGAAGGCTTTCACACAGTAAGGACACTTGTAGGGACGCTCACCAGTGTGCACTCTCATGTGCTTGTTTAGACTGGACGACTGGAATATAACCAAAAAATATTTATTCAATACGTTGTTACTAGTGAACGTAATGGAAGTAGTGGTTTATATGTTGTAAAATAATAACATTAATAGTGATAATGATCATGATAATGACAATGACAATGACAACGGCAATGATAATGACAGTGACAATGATAATGACAATGGCAACGACAATGATAATGACAATGACAATGGCAGTGATAACGACAATGACAATACGAACAGCAATAGCAATGACAACGACAATGATAGTGACAGTGACAGTGACAGCGATAGTGATAGTGATGATGGTGATGATGAGAATGATAATGATGATGAGGAGGAGAATGATCTTTAATGAGGATGCTTTGTTAAAATACAAGGTAATTTTCACGAAGGTCCTACACAAATAAAGATCAATCTACAAACAATTTTACCTTTTTATTGCTTAGCAACTCCACTAGAAGTCCAAGTTGCTATAGCTTACAAGTTGTTAAACAAATATGGCAGATCAAAATGTAAAATCCCGTTTTGCGGTGATTTCTGATTTTTTTGGAATCTACAAATTTCTATTTGACTGAATAGAAGGTTTATAATAAAACTTTTACACCCTTCCATCTCTGCGGCTCTCTCTCTGGGGCGCGGTCATCGAATGGGAGACTGGAAGAGGAAAAGGACTCACGGACGGGCGGAAAAGGGAATGGAGAGGGACGTGTTCTTCACTTACTCTCACAACAATTCAACGATCGCGTTGGGTTTTCTCTATCGTCCCTGCGAATGAAGAAACTTTTTTACAATCTACTACACTAAAACACTTTTTATTCAGGAAATCCTTAGGAATTTCTTCCTTCTGGAATCCGAAAGATACGGACTATATCTCGTCAGGAATTTAGAATGGAGAATTCTAGAATCCACTTTACTAATTAAAAAAGAAGTAATTCAGTTAAGAAAATCCGGACTCAAATTAAAAGAACCCAGTTTCCAATCAAGGGAATTCGGAATTCAGTACAGGAAATGTAGAATCCGGTTAACGGAATCGAGAGTTCTGTTGAGGGCATCCTGAATCCAGGCAAGGGAATCAAGAGTTCGGTCAAAGGAATCTAGATCCCATCAAGGGAATCAAGAATTCAGTCAATTGGATTCTGAATTCAGTCAAATCAAATTAAAGAAACCCAGATTCCAGTCGAGGAAATTTGGAATCCAGTACAGGAAACGTAGAATCCAGCTAACGGAATCGAGAGTTCTGTTGAGGGCATCCTGAATCAAGGCAAGGAAATCAAGAGTTCGGTCAAAGGAATCTAGATCCCATCAAGGGAATCAAGAATTCAGTCAAAGGAATCCAAAATTCAGTCAATGGGATTCTGAATGCAGTCAGTTAGGATCCTGAATTCATTCAAATCAAATTAAAGAAACCCAGATTCCCGTCGAGGAAATTTGGAATCCAGTACAGGAAATGTAGAATCCAGCTAACGGATTAGAGAGTTCTGTTGAGGGGATCCTGAATCCAGGCAAAGGGAATCAAGAGTTCGGTCAAAGGAATCTAGATCCCATCAACGGAATCAAGAATTCAGTCAAAGGAATCCACAATTCAGTCAATGGATTCTGAATTCAGTCAATGGGATCCTGAATGCAGTCAGTTAGGATCCTGAATTCATTCAAATCAAATTAAAGAAACCCAGATTCCCGTCGAGGAAATTTGGAATCCAGTACAGGAAATGTAGAATCCAGCTAACGGATTAGAGAGTTCTGTTGAGGGGATCCTGAATCCAGGCAAAGGGAATCAAGAGTTCGGTCAAAGGAATCTAGATCCCATCAACGGAATCAAGAATTCAGTCAAAGGAATCCACAATTCAGTCAATGGATTCTGAATTCAGTCAATGGGATCCTGAATGCAGTCAGTTAGGATCCTGAATTCATTCAAATCAAATTAAAGAAACCCAGATTCCCGTCGAGGAAATTTAGAATCCAGTACAGGAAATGTAGAATCCAGTCAGTGAAATCAAGAGTTCAGTCGAGGGGATCCTGAATCCAAGCAAAAGAATCAAGAGTTCAGCCAAAGGAATCTAGATCCCATCAGGGAATCCTGAATTCAGTCAATTGGATTCTGAATTCAGTCAAATCAAATTAAAGGAACCCAGATTCCAGTAAATGGAATTCGGAATCCAGTACAGGAAATCTAGAATCCGGTCTAGGAAGTCTAGATCCAGTCAAGGAAATCAAGAGGAATCGAGAATCCAGCCAAGGGAATCAAGAATTTATTCAAAAGAATCGATAATTCATTCAAGGGGATTCAGAATTCAGTCAAGGGAATCCAGAATCCATATTGTTGGACTCCATTTTACCAGTTATTAGAATATAAATCCAGTCAAGCAAGTCCAGAATTTAATCAAGGGATTCCTGATTCCAGTCAAGGAGATCTTGGTTCTAGTCTAGGAAGCCCAGATCCAGACTCAAGAGCATGGAACTAAAATACAGGATTATCTAAGATTTCCTTGCATATATAGAACAATACTTTCCCTCTCGGCTTTTTCCCCTCCTAACCATCCCTCATCCCACGTCTCACCTGTGAGAACCGCTTCTTACACACCGAACACTCGTGAGGACGGTGTTTATCATGTACGTGCAGCGTGTGAACCCTGAGGCGATCTCGCTTATCAAACGATCGCTCACACTTTGTACATGGGTACTTTCCATTGCCTGTGTCAAGGCACTTGGTGTATTTCAGGTGTTTGTCGCGGTAGTACTTGTAGCTGAAGAGCTTTCCACACCTCTGACAGGCGTAGCTTGGTCCGTCTGTAATATATCAAAATATAAAACTATTGGTACAAGGTAATTTTAATTTAGGGAAAATATTTTTCTTAAGGTTCTTCATTCTACTGAAAAACAAATTGAGGAATTTCTTTTGTTTAGTTCCTAAAAGGGCGGAGTGATTGGCAGGGTGAAAGATCTCTGCGTCAGTTTAGTAAAGTAAACACATACACGTTTCGGTGTAATAAGGCTATACTGACTCACAGCGGAAACACAACAACTCACGAGGAAATCAAAATGGCGGAACAGCCCAGTGGAGTACCGCTGGTCACAATAACAAAAGGGTACCGCTGACCGGTACTGGCACTGCCTTCCAGCAAGGTGGTCCTTGGCTAAAATCCCGGCTCATCCAGTTGTCATTTGTATGACCTTGTTCTTGCCAATCTAAAGTTGACACAGTTTTCCATCTTATGAAGCCGGTATTCTGTTGGGGGTTAACCTGCGACGATCAGTATCCTGTTCAGGGGAAGTCAGTTACTCTCATCCGCTTAATAATACAGAAACCGGAGATAAGCACCTACTCCAATGTGCTACTTAGGCTGGTAAAACGATTTAGCTTTGAGCATTCATCTTTTAATTCCTAAGAAGCTAGTTTGAAATTATAACCCAAAAGTATGTAAAACTAAAGAAATGCGACTTATTTACACTTTAGACACTCTAAATCCCAACGGCATAAGTGAACGCTTTGAATTTAATTAGACTCTTGTCATTCCTGGCCCTTTTGTCTTTTCGTTTTTTGTCTTTTTATTCTTTTGTCTTTTTATTCTTTTGTCTTTTTATTCTTTTGTCTTTTTTTATACATTTGTTTTTTTCCTCACATAACTCTATCCCTTTATTTCCTTTTGTTTTCATTGCGTAACCGTTCTTTACATTACTATATAACCACCTCTCTACTATCTCGCACACACTGTACTCCGGCGAAGGACTACAGTCCGAAACGTCAGTTTTGTTTTACTATTTACGGTATTAAAGTTAAAAAATCATTAAACTATAAAAGTATGTATAGCTATCAACTGAGTAACTTCGATCCAAGAAATTAGCTGAACAACTTTACTAATAAAAGTCACTGCACCTGTGTTAAAACTGAAGCTGTCTTTGTATTTGTCTTTGACCGCAATCCTCAGCCCCAGGGGTATCCCCATGTGCAAATCGTATGACCAATGACAATACCACACCAACAATTCCTCCCCGGGGTGTAATTCCCGTAGAGTGTAGTAATATATCTCTTCCCCATGTTGCTTGAGAGCCAGGTTCTGCTCGCCTCGATGACGAGCGCAGCGGATGTATTTCATCCAGTTACTTGGCGAGCTACCTCCATCGATAAAGTGACTCAGTTTACCTTGTTTGAAAATCTTGCAGTAACATGATTAAAGAAGATACAAGGTATTAGTACTTGTGCTTCTCTCTTCTCTCTGAAGAGGGCTCTTACCGAGCCGAAACTGTTTAGAAAGAACTGTTATCAGTTTTAAAATTGGCACAAGACAAGAGAAGAGAGAAGCACAATTATGAGGAAGTCTGTGTCGGCCTAAATTCTCAGATTGTCACAAAGGTACATAGATGTGTGTAGATACGAGTTTTAGTTATTTTATCACATCTTTTTCCTAAGTAGGTTTTAGGTATCAGAATACATTGAATCTTTTTATGTTTTATGCTGTATAGTAAAGTTAAATTACGAGATTCAGTTAATTTTTTTATCAGAAAACCTTTCCTAGTTATCGAGAGTAAGCCAGAGCTTGTTCTTAAATTTTGGCCAATTTAACCCTCGTTGTTCACATAAAGTTCTTCTTTGTTGCGTAGTGTTCCGTCCAGGAAGAGTCAATGACTCTCATCCACTTAACACTATTGGATTCGGAGATAATACCCAGCTAATCAAATCTGGCTGTGGTGCTGTGCTTCGAGGTCATGCATGGATCGTGTTCTGGAGCCGAGCACCTAGACAGCAGTTCCTTTGGGCCGATCTCGTTGAGCTGCGCCTCTGCAATTCAGTCTGGCTGAGAGAAAGGACGATTAACAAGCCACACCCCTCCCCCCTTGCGTTTGTACAGAATTTAATCATCGATACATACCTCCCATGCATACTCGCGGTCAGCCAAGCTACCAAACTTGCTAGGAGGAACTATGTTACCAGTGAAGGGTCCAAACTGAACATTGTTTTGAATTGTCTGCTGACCACAGACAACTTTGTAGCGGCTCCTATTTAGAAATTGATCCACCTGTAGTTCCAGATTGTATGGCAGCATCTGATTGTTCATCAACCGGGCTGTATTTCCTGCAAAGACTAGATATCAATAAACAATTAATTAGCTCATTTTCTTTTCGTCAATTAGCCTTTTTTTAGAAAATATTTCGTTTTGCCGTCTCTTGGCCTCATAATTATTGGAGACCGCTGACATATTTGAGGTTTGAGACCTATTTTGCTCAGCGAACTGAGACCTACTACTTTGGTTAGCGGTTTGAGACCTACTATTTTGATCAGCAAACTAAACAGAACAAGCTAACCTTACTTTAAGGATCGATAGTTACCAGTTACAAAACTTTACTCAAGTCTAAGGCCTGGGCCAAACGTCAAATTTCACATGTATCGAGCTTGATATAAATGAGGTAGGACAATAGAATTTACTCATTAGCATCGAGTTCGGCACACGTGAAGTTCGACAATTGGCCCGGGCCTTGAAGCCAATCGCAACACGGCAAAACTGACCACTTGGTAATCGCGAACCAGACTATGTTAGTATTCAATTGACACACAATTCTTCACTTGAATTTGATGACTTCCGCACAGTTTGTCAAAACGGCAGTCACTATCACTGCCAACAGTCCTTCTCACGACTACACTAACGCGGACGATCTCATAACACGATCTACTGTTACTCCTGGGTTCATCAGTCACAACTACCGACAACAGTCCTTCTCAGGACTACACTAACCTGGACGATCGCACACTACGATCTACTGTTACTCCTGGGTTCGTCAGTCACTACCACCGACAACAGTCCTTCTGAGGACTAAACTAACACGGACGATCACACAACACGATCTACTGTTACTCCTGGGTTCGTCAGCCACTACGACCGACAACAGTCCTTCTGAGGACTACACTAACACGGACGATCACACAACACGATCGACTGTTACTCCTGGGTTCTTCAGTCACTACCACCGACAACAGTCCTTCTGAGGACTACACTAACACGGACGATCACACAACACGATCTACTGTTACTCCTGGGTTCTTCAGTCACTACCACCGACGACAGTCCTTCTGAGGGCTACGCTAACCCGGACGATCACACAACACGATCTAATGTCATTATTAACTTTACTCTTATTTGTTATCATCATCATCATCATGAGGTTTAACTTAGAGTCGAAAACACAATATTTGAAAGTATTGAAACCGACATGTTTTGGATGTCACCACATCCATCTTCTTCTACTGGACGAGAATAAAATGGAATATTAAAGCATGTAGAGTGCATAGCTAATTAAGAAATACTGTTGTATTTATTAGGAAAATAATAGATTGTGATGTTTCAATTGTAAATTAAACGTGGGTTGCTCCCATGTAATGTGGGTTGTTTCTTTTAACTTAAGTTGTTTATGCGCGTTGAGGCAGAGTTAAGGACAGAAAAACATCTTCATCGTATCTACTAGTAATGGCTCCTGGCTTTGTCTACTACTGTGTACAGGTCAAGATGAAATAGGGTAGAGGAACGGTCCTAGTAATGGAATCCGAACTTTGTCTGCTATTGTGTCGGATCCCAGATGAATAGGGGAAAATGAACGCTCCTAGTACTGGACTCCTGGCTGTGTCTACTACTATGTAGGGTTCAAGGTTAATAAGGGAAGATGTATGAATACTTCCAGTAATGGTCTTCAGGTGAATAAGTCATTAACTGCTCTAAAACGTATCTTGTCTCTCAATTTGATTGGAATAAAATTATATTTTTAAAATGTCCTACTTTGTGCAAAATTGTGAAAATGCTCCCTCCCAACACAGCCTGAGTAATTCTATCACTTTGGTCTCCCTGGCCAATGTTTACATGCACAAAAGCACTAGAAAAAACTAATGTTCCCTACCTGTAGTGTTGCTGGCACATCCGTACAAGACAGCTTCCACTTCTCTCCAAGTGAACGAAGGAAGATTGTCCGTTTTGAAGCTCATTGCCTTTAATTATGAAAATCAAAATTTTTACTTTTTGTGTTGGCTATTTTTTTTAGTTTTTTTTTCGCAAAAGTAGTTGACAGCTATTAGTTATTTACAATAGGTTATCTGTAGTCCCTATTTCTCTCAGTTCCCACTTAACCTTTCTGCAGAACTCGTCAATAAAAGAAATCATGGTCAGATTCCGAACTTAATGGCATTTATGATTGTTAAATGGTGTAGAACAATCCGATAACAACAACTGAGGCTCAATTTTTGTAAAGAATAATGAGTCTTGACACAAACTTACTGGTTCCTATATGAAACAGTGTGTGTGTGTGTGTACATTTAGACCAAAAAGCTATCAAGAAATTTTAACCTGGCATTTTTAACCCTAATGTTATTTCAGCTTGCCAGTACCCTAATGATCTAAATTTTTTTTGGCGATTTTGTTATTGAAATTTTTATGAAAAGGGTAATAGAGAAAGATTGTTGTTGATGTCGTTGTAACGTATAAGAAATTCGGACTCCCGCCAAAAAGACTTTTCGACTTAGAAAATAGATGTTTTTAGCTATGCCCATGAAACTTTGGTAACTGTAGTCTGATAAATAAGACATCTTTTTTATGTTAATTAAGTACTGTAAGTATTCTTTCAAAATATCGTGTTTTCATTAAAAAGTCTTGAACAAATAAATGTCTTTCATTTATTTAAGATTGCCAAATAGTGCAATCAATTTTCAATTGTTTTGTCGAAAATTTGAATGAAATTGAAATTCAAAAATCCAAAATCATAATGGTTGGAAAAACGAAATTTAAAACAGGATACCAGATGAGAGATATAAGATACTATGGAAACCTTCCAACCTTCACAAAAACCCAAACCGCGAGGTCTCAAAACTTTCCCTGAAAAATCTTGAGATTTGAATCCCAAACCTTGAGATACAGGAAATATTTTAAAAAATAAAGAAATTACATGGCTAACATTAAAATAGTTTAGAATATTTTCTTGCACGCTACACACGAGGAGGGATTTCGCAACAAATCAGAACGAGGTCAGACAGGTTTGCCCAAGACTCACGGTCAGTGAGCAAAGTACTTCGTATCAAAGACAGACAACGATGAGAAAGCTACTCAAATGCTCCTAAAATGGCACTGAAGAAAATGTGTAAACTAAACACAAACGTTAAAATTTGGACTGCATTAAAAATATAAACATATCAAGTAGAAAAACCGTGAGATTTAGAGGTCAAACCGTGAGACCGTGAGAGTTAAAGGTCTGACTATGACACTGATTTGGGTCTCACTAGACACTCAACTACAGTTGAAAATCCAAACTACAGTTACCGAGTAAAATTAGATCTTGACCATAGTTGAACATTTAAGGTGGATCAAATGGCATGTGATGACATGTGATGCGTTACAGATGTAAATTTTTGTGTTACTGTTAAAATGATACTTGAAGAATAGCATGAAATTTGACAGATCAGATAAGTCTCAATTATATATATGTATAGACGCCACCAGAACTGATTCGCAGAATTTGCCGTAAAAGTTAGCTTGGCGGTAAACTAAATGAGCTGAGCTGTTAAGTACGAGTCAAGTGAAATACAAGAACGTCGAGCAAAAAATCAACCAATCTGTTGACAAACTTTGTGACAAAGATAACACAGTTGAGATCAAACTACTGAGCAACCATGCTATTTGGGTAGGTTTTAACCGTGGTTGAGATTCTTGTCATCTTACCGCCGTCGTCGTAGCAACCAACCACAGTTCGTTCAACCACGCTACCTCCCAAAAAATCCGGTCTCATTAGAAAAAATTTCAACTTTAGTTAGAGGGATCAAATTTCGCTTAACTGTGGTCGAAAATTACCTAGTGAGACCCTAACCACTGTGTAACATGTCAATATCAAATTGTCTTTGGCAAATACAAACGTCGATCCAGGAATGAAAAGTCTTCAGCGTAGGATTGCAGTTCGCGGGAGGCTCTTGACTGATCTTTTAAGTAGTTTGGAATATTCTGTAGGGTTCTCTATCTCGATGTGCATTTAAAATGTTTTTTCCACACTGTCTTAAAAGTCTTCAGCGTAGAATTGTAGTTCGGAGGTTCTTAACTGACATTCTTAGCAGTTTGAAATATTCTGTGTTGTTCTACTCATGGGCGACAGGAAATGTTCGTTACAAGTTGAAAACCAAACTATAAACATCGAATAAAACGATTCAAATCTTTATCAATGTATCGGCTGTTTCCTTTATTATCGAACTCCATCATGTTTCAATTTCACGCTGCATTAATCCTGTTCATTTTAACGTTAACTGTCAAATCTTGGTAAACTTCGTCCCATGCCATATCTTCTTGCCGCGGTCAGTCACTCGATAATTAATGATTATCACATTATCAAAGTTTAAACTCATTAAAAACCACCAAGGTGAGAAATAAGTGTGCTTCTTTAGACTAAGCGCGTTTAGACTTTCCTTCCAAATGAGAAAAATTATCTGCCCCCAATTTTTAATAAGGAAACTTACTATATGGCAAGCTTGTTGAGTGGGCAAGATGAAGCGAATTCTGTGTTCTGATTGGTTACTCGAGCGGGCAAGATAGGCCCATAATGCCCGCTCGAGATTGCCTGTTTTGTCAGTTCCCGCAAGAAAAAAATTGCGTGGAGGGGAGTTACACATTGAGTTTTGGGCAATCGAGTCGTGAAAAAGGGTAGAGGTCAGTCAAAACAAAAAAAACTTAGACGAGTTTCGTAAATTTATTCGTCAACAAAAACTGACAAATACAAAAATTAAAATGTAAAGTGATACATGAAGACATGGAAGCTAGCGTTTTTGTCTTACAAAAAAACAGTAGTGAAGGGCTATAGATAATAGGTGGTTTGCACGGTGACGTCATCAACATACTAACCTCCAAATTATAAACTCCGTGCAATTGCATGTGCCTTTGATATCTTTTTTGCTCCCCTGAACAGATTTTTACATACAAATTTTATTGCTTTCATTCAGCGTTCCTGAGATATTGGTAAAACGATTCGAGTCACGCAACTCCAGTCACGTAATTTGAAGAGTTGAATTTATGCAATATTTCACTGTTTTCACCTTCTATTGCAAAAGAAGGGTAGATAAGTGAATATCTACGTAAATCAATGACATTTTCGTCACCATTCTTGGCAAGTGTTGGCTTTTGCGGAACCTTGTAATTTGGCGGCCATATTGGTGCACCATGGCGGCTCCTTATAATTTGTTGTAAGAACCGCATACATTCATTCGCTTATATTTCGGTTAGAAAGTACTCTATCTGGCTAAAACTTGGTCAAGTTACAATTTTTTGAGTGCTCTTTCAGAAAAATATAGTTTGGGTTTAGGTAAATGTATTAGAAAAAAGTAGTCCCTTTAAGTGCAAACGCCTTATAAATCCTTTATTGAATAAGCGTGGTCGGTCAAGATGGTTGGATACTGGCGTTGTTTTTTGTTTGCATTTTAATTCATGAACCTCGACTTCGTCTCGGGCCGCAATAACGCAAAAAAAGAACTTTGCCAATATCCAGCCATCTTGACATCACGCTTGTTCAATAACGCATATTTACAAATCCCAGAACTAAGTCAGTTGGCGGCTTGAACGTGTACGCCAGAGCTCAGTTTAAAAAAATGCCACGTTATATAAATCTGATGTGCTAATCGGGCCTATACTGAGTGGACAACGTCGTTCATTTCCTACCCTGGTGATGTTTTAGTTGAGGCTAAACTTTGATAATGATGTCCTAATTAAAACTTACTGACTGCAGCAAGAAGATACGGCATGGGGCTAAGTTTACCAAGATTTGACAGTTGAAATGGCGGAATATAAACAACACTGACTTTAAAACAGGATTGAGGTGGCTCACTAGCGTTTTTAAACCGCGCGAGACCTGAGTACGAAAATGGCGCGATACATGCACAACGCGCGTTTGCTTTTTCAAAATTTTATTACGTCCTAGCGCGCAAAATAGAAACGTTAGTTTCTCAATATTTCTTCGGCAAATTTTTTTTAAAGTTTGCCAATAAAACGTTGAATAATCAATCTTCAACATCTCCGTTTCTTAAAAAAAATTATCGAATGTATTTTTTTTTTATTTCATGAAGGTTAAAAATTTCAAATAGCTTTTTTTCTGTCTGAATGACCCAATGTTTTTTTCTTTTTAAAATCTTTGCTGCAGTATTTGCTGTTCAAATTCAAAATTTAAATAGATTTTATCGAAGGAATCTGGAGAAATAAAGCAAAATGGCTTAATTTTAAAGTTTTCTTTTTGCGTTTTGAAGAGCTATGTTGCTATAGCAACGGATCGGATCACATGGGCAAACATATTGGAAAATGTTTTAGTGCTTGAAGTTCACAACTGAATGACTATCTTGTCATAATGAGTTATTGAAAACGTTTTAGTGA
>JAOCNB020088010.1:0-19826 GCA_026546465.2 Palythoa caribaeorum | reverse complement strand
TTAATTGAATTATGGTGAGTACTGTCACGTGAACATCTTTTATGTGACATCATACCTATATGCCATTCCCAGACTCCTGGTGTTTATTTTGGGAGAAATAACAGTTTTAATATACCCCCTGCCTATCCCTGAAAACCCCTTTTTCATACATTTTCAGTTGTATAAGACCCCCTTAAAGCAATGATGGCTAAAAGCACAGACACTGCTGCTTTTTATACTGGATTTGAAAATTGGGACTCGTTTATGACTGTCTATAATTATCTGGATCCTGGGGAAAGAGGAGAGAACGTGAACTACTGGTTATCTGGAGATACAGAAACATGTACTAATTATGATAATGAGGATAATGACGCAGAAGAAATTGCAAGCAAAAAGGGTAGAGCCAGAGCCCTTGAGCCCGTTGAAGAGTATTTCCTTGCCTGTAATGTGTCGTTTAAGGCAAGGCTTTCATGAAGAACACTTGGCTCATTTATATAATATTTCATTGTCTACAGTAAGTAGGATATTTATTTCATGGATAAATTTTATGTACCTCAAACTGGGGACTTTGAATATATGGCCATGCAATGCCAGAGGTTTTTAAACATAAGTACAAGTCAACACGGGTGATAATAGACTGCACCGAGGTAAAATGCCAAATGCCTAGTAGTTTGCAACTGAATAGCGAGCTGTTTAGCAACTATAAACACCATACAACTCTAAGGGGTTAGTAGGTATTTCACCTGGAGGAGCAGTAACGTTTAACAGCCAATTATATACCGGTAGTATATCCGATAGGGAAATTGTTATAAGAAGTGGACTTTTAGACCTACCTTTCGATGACAAAGACACTATCATGGCTGATAAAGGCTTCACAATTCAGGATTTGCTACCACTGGGGGTTGGGTTAAACCTCCCACCCTTTCTTGGTTCTTCAGACCAAATGCCAGCAGAGGCTGTTGCACAGACACAGGAAATTGCCAGTCTTCGTATACATGTGGAACATGAAATTAATAAAATTAAGAATTTCCACATATGGGACAGAGTTATTCCCCTTCATCAATTTGGATTGATCAATCAGATGTGGTCAGTTTGTGCAGTTTTGTGCAATGCCCAGCCAAATATTATATTGATTTGATTTTTTAAATCATCAGAGTGAAATTATTTGTTTGTTGAGTGACTGTCTTGAAATCTACATGAAAGTTAGAATCCATGCAAAATTATTTACCTAACAGCTTTTTCTTTTATCTTTCTCTAAACAATAGTTATATTTTTTTCTATACTTGCATTTAAATTGACTCATTAGTATATCAGCTATTTGCATTTTTTTAAATTGAGCTTGACAGTTAGTAGGATGCTGAAACATTGCTTGAAAATACTTTCACTCACATTGTTATTAAAAAGTAGAGTATATGTATTACATATACAGTGGTGAATTTCATTCAAACCAATGCTCATTTGATATCTGTATTTTACAATTGAATTTGAGCTTGTTCGAAGTGATCATTGAGTTGTGTACTACCATGGAGTTGTAGTACTATCAATCAGAGCTGGCCTTATAAAAAGAGACTAGCCAAGATAGGTTGTTTTTTTAATGGTAGTAGATTTTAATTATGGAATTACAGAATCTTAATGAGCTATTGCTCCAATCAGTCCACTGGGTCCATGCTACTGAAGTCACTTAGTGCTGGGAAATGTTAATGCTATTGTTTTGACTTCATAATTATCTATATGAATTTGTTCTGGTGACCCTGCAGCGAGATGTTTGCAAGCTATAGTCTGAATCTCAGTGACATCAATATTAGACAGACTAATTTCTTTATACATTTTCATAATGTTTTTCATTAAACTGTAAAACATAGTGTGTAATCTAAACAGTAACGGTGGTTTCATGGCAGCCACATTTGAGGGCAGGAACAATTGAAATTTCTCCTTTGGGAAATTAATTGTGTTGTCATAGAAAAATATTTCATTTTTCCTGGCCATAAACATGGCTGCTACGAAACAACTCTATACAGAGTGTATAAAAAATGTCTCAAAAGAAAAATTTTCTCTAAATCAGATATTCTGCCTGCTATAAGACATTTTTTGTGACCAAGGGTAGTTACAAGTCTTCTGATATGTGTAGCCCAAAATATTTTTCACTAAAGTAAATGTATGATTCCAGGGGTGTTTATTATTGTCTAATTTTCAAATGGCTTCCACACTTCCACACAATATGATCAAGCTGAAAATTAGATGTTATTCAGCTAGTTGCAAGGACAATGAATAAAGATCATTTTTTATGAAACTTTGACATTTCATTCAAAGCCTTCCATACTAAAATGAAAAAAAAATATTTTAAATTTAGCTGAATATCTAATTTAGAGAAAATTTCCCTTGGATATTTTCATACACCCTGTAGTCTTGAGAAAACACAAAAGAAAACAAAGCAATTAGAGCAAAGAATGTGCTTAAGTAAGTTTCATAAATGAAAACCACTTAATAATTATACAGTACTTGATATATTAAATGAAACAGCATATTTCATTACTTCTGCTTTCAAGTTTTTCTCATATTTCTACACACAAGTAGTCATTCAAATGTGAGAAACAGCAACAAGGACATTACAAAGCCACTCAAACAAATACAATTTCAATACAAAGCATCCAATCATGTCCATGTAAATGACTGCATGCATTTTGATGTCTTAATGGAAACTCAGAATTTGCTTTTTGTATGATTTCTACTAACCATAAATACAAAGATTCTTATAGGATAAAAAAATAATTTCTGTCATTATCGCATACAACATGACTGTGGCAAAATGTATTTGGATAGCTAACTGAATTTTGGTTTATTGATTAGAAGCATTTATGCAGAACGAGAAGATTGATTATTTAACTTATCAAATTCTTGAGCTGCAAATGGAATGAAGTGGTTAAAATAATGAGGTAAGTTTAATTTTTAACTCATTCCAAAACTGAACATCAAAAGGAATCCTTTGAACATAAATGCCAACATTTGTATAAACAATAAAATCACACCACTTTGCTCCTGTTACTCCCATTTGGCCCAGTACTTGGGAGTAATATGGATGTGACTTCTTTAAAGAACACTTTGTTTCACTGATCTTTTCCATAAAAAAATGTAGAATTCATACTAGCATCTATTGGTGTAACTTGAAAGTTCTTGTATGGGCATTTAACCTCGGCCAGACCATAATGTTCAGTACAACCAGGATCAACCACTCTTGCATCAGGTGTACTGCCAAGAATAGGACAGTGTACATAACAACAAAACCACTTGGCAAGACTTGGACAGGTGTTTTTCTGTTTAACATAAACTTGTGATATTGTATTAATGCAATGGGCTCAAATTTTTTCCCATGACTTAACTGAGGCAAGGATACTGGTGTTGGATTGATAAGCTTTTTAGCAAATGTCTCGTGGTTTCTTTGTCTCCTTGATATTAAATGAAATTGTGAGGCAGTGAACCTAAATTTTCGGTACTCCTTCCAGCTATCACAGTCTGACTGCTTTCTTGTTTCACATTCAATTTTACTGATTTCATCCTCATCCAACTTTAGCTCATTTACAAGGGTAATTTCCTTTTCAGTTAAGTTAGAAGGAACAACCATTCCACTGTCGCTGGTATGTTGTAGAGGAAAATGTGGGTATTTAAATTCTTCTGGTTTATTTGCTACAAGCAATCTTGGAACAATGTCATCAGCTGTAGCTTTAAAATTAGATTCAGTAAATGTAGCTTGGTACGATAAAAATGATCCAACTTTACATTTTCCAAATTTTGTTTCTACTGTAGGAATTGATTCGTCAAAGTCACTAATCATTTGAGCAAAACCCACATTTGGATTGATCTTTCTAAGTTCTTTTTTAAACTTATTTTCATTATCTTGGTTATAGCTGGTTTTTACCCTAGCCTCCTATAAGAGGGACTTAATACCTGGCCTTGATCTTTTTTCATCTAATTTTGTTTTGTTGACGACAATATCACTCACTGGTTCTGGTGCAATTGTTGCTCCGCCACCTTTTTTATGCCACTGTTGTAGCTTTGAAGTACAAGCCAAAGCTGCCTGTTGATCAGCTTCACAACTGAGATCATTTGTAGATTCGCAATTAAACAGTGAGAATTTACACATCTTGAACATGAGAGCACATACATGATTGCAGTAGCCAACTTTACCGGCTACGCAAGAGCAGCTCGCACTTTTAACCTCCCCAGAAATTATACATAAAGCCAGCTTCAGCTCATGCGGTGGATCATTTTTCCTATAACTATGGCAACACTTCGCCTTTGTGTAAAAGTATCGTTGGTCATTCAAACAACGAATTTCGTCCAAGTATTCATCCTCCAAGAACGTTTTAGCTTTTCGTAGACCGGTAGGAATTGTGTTGTGATCTTTGTCGGCAATTGTTTTTCCAGAGTTTTTGATGTGAGCATCCATATTTGCACGAGGAAACAACGGTATCTTATCTAGACTTGTTATCCATCCTTGGTCACTTCCAGGAAACTTCACACGTTCTCTCTCGTTATAAGGCTGTGTCAAGCTAACTTCTCTTTGCTTTCGTCAAGAATACAACTGATTTGGATCCGGGTCTACTATGACTTTGTCTCTACCAGTTGTAATGTACTCGTTCACTCTGAAAAAACGGAATAAGTTAAGTTCAGGCAACTCGAATCACAAGTTTCACACTGGCGATCAACAGTGCACCATACTTCACCTTTTTACTAATTGTGCTTTGGTTTTGAGTCCTTTACCGTCATCTCCGCGGCACTTTAGCCAGAAAAATAACTCTGTGTTTTTAAGTTGCTCTGGCTTTCGTCCCAAAAGAGAGGCACCCACAATATCTTCAGAAAGGAGAACCGAATTTGTACTATTGGACTCCATTTTGATTTACTTGACTGGTTGGCCTCGACTTGGTGTACTAGTTCCAGGCCCAAAATCGTTGTCGGCCATTATGAGAGCCGTGTATAAAAGGGGTAAAAAGCAAAAAAGGCATGCGTCAACTGATTAACAACCACAAGAGTCTAGCCTGGTCGGTGTGTGGTAAAACCTATATAAGTTCATCCATGAGGTGGCTCACTGGGCTTTTGATTTATATTATCCATTGTTTTACCAAATACAGAGTTGTTCATCAACTTGAAGAAATATTTTTCAGAGTCATTTTTAACCTTTCGTTGCTAAATTTGTATTGATCGAGCATTTTCCTTGAGTTATTAGTAATGGTTTACCAATTGCCCAACCGTATCAATTATCAGCGTCAAGATATGTTATATATTTAGTTGATTGATTTGAATCATACTTTTCCTCCGTACATAAAGATTGTTAGTTTTACCATGACGAGTTGTAATCATTGATATACTGCCTCAAATTCCTTCTTCAATCATGAGCAGCATGTCTGGATCAGTCAGTAATTCTAAGTTTACTTTTGTAAGTTTTAGAGATGCATTTTTTTCAAAATTCCTAAAGAACGTACCCTGGATTGAATGAATAGATAGAAATGAATCGTTTTTAACTAGAAAATAAATGAATAAGAAATTTATTTAAACACTAACATTCAATATGCCCTTTTAAGAACTTCGCAGAAACTTATTAAATGCGACGAAATCAAAGCAAAAGGAAAACTATGTCAAACATTAAATACAAATACAGCTACTTAAACGACCCTTTTGAGTTTCCAGACTCACAAAAATTAAATCTTTGTTATTCTTTTTTTTCTAGTTTTCGTAAGTTGTAGAATGTGTATTCAGGGTTCTCAGTAAATTTTTGAACAGGCGGCCAAAAAATGTTAACAGGCGGCTACAGTCGAGGCCCGCTAGGGGCGAGCGTGAGGCCCGAAGGGCCGAACCTCTAGGGGGGTCCGGGGGCATGCCCCCCCGGAAAATTTTTACATTTTATGTCTGCAGAGATGCGATTTCCTGCATTCTGGGGCCAAAATTATTGCATTTAGACCACTGGATTTACTTGACAAAAATAACTCCTTCTTAAGCAAAAATGAGACTATCAGGTGTAATTAATAAAATCAGTTTGCCAACAGATTCTTTATATTTATTGAATGAATTAAGCAGCTTGATTTTATGTATTGTAAAAATTAATGATTGACCTATTGCCTTTACTTTCTTCCAGTCCTTGTCAGTTTTTGAAAAAAATAACATTCATTCAATCACAGATGAAATTGGTCTACATTTTATCTGACTTATTTGTTAGTTATACTTTATTAACTTACAATTTTCTTAATATTCATTTATCATTTTACATCAATCAATCACTTAATTACACAAACTGTATTCAAATTATAATTTGTAATATATCAAATGCAGAATATTATTCAGAGATAATGCACTTATTGAAAGTTTATAAGAAATACATGAGGTCCTCTTCCCCACTGTCATCAGAGTCATCGGAATAGATTCCTTCGTCAAAGAATCTATTGGAATCTGTAGCAAGATTGAGTTCAGTTGTGGCCACTGCAACTTCGTCTGCAACTGTGCTAACCAAATTTGCGATGTTGGTTTCAAGAGACTGCTCCTGATCATTCTCAGTGGTCTGTACAGCTGCATCAGTAGCAGCACTTGCTGCAGGAACATGGTGGTTTGCTGCCTCATTGCTTGCAGTTGGAATGGGTGCAGCCCTGTCTCTTGGAAGCTTCCTTCTTTTCTTTTGGCTTTCCCAAAGCTCCACAGCAGCAGTTATCAGAGACTCACACTCTGGAGTACCAACCTTTGGACCATTAATGGTGATTGCCAAAAGTGTCTGAAGCATCTCAACTGATAGCCTGCTCCTCAGTCTTGTCTTCACACGCTTCAGGGCACTGCATCCACGCTCTGGCCAAGCATTTGATACAGGCATCGAAAGACACACCTCAGCAATATGTACCAGAGCTGGAAATACAAGGCTGTAGGATGTCTGCAGTGTCATGAGTCGTGTGAGGCACCATTCTGTAGAGGTCGTCTCATGGCTCTTCTTCACCTCATCTGGAATGGCAGGTTTCCAACTTGACAAGTCGTACTTGAACTTCTCCCATTCCGCAAGAAGTTGATGTTGTCTGGTGTCACCTGGATAGAAGTGCTTAGCCAAGATCTTCACTTCGTTTGTACCATAATCCTTAAAGCCTGGTGATCCAGGATTAGGAACGGCCAAAGGATCAAATATGGAGAAAGCACTCACTACTGGCAAGGCATTGTCAAATCTGCGGTGGATGTTTTCCTTGAGTGACCTGACATATTTGGCGAGTAGGTTGGAGAGCTGTTCCTCCATGGCTGGGGTGAGGCTAACTTCCGAAAGCTGCAAGCGTCCCGAGTCTGGAAGAAGGTCCTTCTTCAAATCAAGAATGGGTGACTTGGCCTGCATTACTTCATTCAGCTTGGCAAGAGTGTAATCAATGGAGGGCTTTATGTGAGAAAAATTTATCGTCCCCTTCTGAAAAGTCTTGCTGAGAGAAGAGAGGATGGGAAGGACAGCATTTAAGATGTAGATGGCTCCAATGAATTTTGCTGTCTTCACTTTACTGAGGAGACCACATGCTATAGCATCATCGTCTTTGAGCTGTCTTAGCGTTTGAAGAACGGCCAAGTAGTCTTCAAAAAGTGCAGCCGTGGCAGCGTGTAATCTTTTGTGGCTACTAAATGTGTTAACTAAGGTGTTTCCCAAGTGTGTTTCGTTACATTCTCTGAAAAGCTAAACATCTCCAGTGAGAGGGCATGCCCTAAATTTACGAAAATATTGTAGAAGTGCTTTTCTAAATATTTTTGGATTAAAACCTTGATCTTTTCTTCAGTTGAATAGTAAGATAAGATAAGAAAAAAATCTGGACAAAAAATAGCAAGAATCTCATAGAGCTACTGTACCCATTTCAACTATGGTATTTGTTTAACGTATTTTTATTCACGAATTCCATTGTAATCAATATCTTACAGTTTTTGCAGCGTAGGCTCAATGTAATAACATAACAGAGACCATATAAAATGACTTTACTTGCCACTTTTAACCATGGTTATACTATTATAGAAACTATATTTTAAATTTACTCCCATATAGGAAAAGGCAGCAGTGTTGTGACAAATTTAATAAATAGATTCCATGTTTGCGTGCGTCTGTTCCGAAATAGTTCATAGATGACGTCAAACTGTGGTAAGAACAAAAAAGTGGCACACTAAAACTAATCTGGAAATGAAGAACACATGAACTCTTCATGATGTGTTATTTTAATAAGTCTCCACTTAATATGTTCCTTTTTGTCATTAACCTTTTGATGAAACCCAAGATCAAATAAAAAAATTATATTCTTCAGATATGAAGTAAAGGAAAGGGGCTTTTTGAAAGTAGTTTTTTTCAAAACTATATTTTTCTTTTTTTAGTATTGAAGCAATATTTAGTATTATAAAAGAAAAGTAAATATAAAATAATCAAGTTCAGAATTTAGGCAATAGAAATAAGCACACCAAAGCTACAATTTGCTGCACTAGGTGTACGATGAGCTGAAATGTGGCAATGTGGTCCGGGAGACTCAACCCTGTTCTTTGTAAGTTGGTCACAAGTATGTGATGTGGGATGTGAAATCTAATGAATGATAATTTTTCCTTTTCAGCCCAACAGCGTTTATACTGAAGTATTCTTCCATGTTCAGTTCAATTGTACTCTTCGTTCTTCTCTCTCTATATAGTTATTATTTATTGGTAATGCTTTCCAGCGAATCAAAACATATCATATACTGGATGGTGAGCTAAAACTTTTAATCAAAGATATTGCAGAACAAGTGTTTAACAGTTTTTGCTTACTTGGTCAACTTCCAAAACAACAATTGTGTCAACTAAATAACATTCAAAATATTGTTATGTCATATATCACAATGCTTGCCATTTAGAAATCCTTGGCGAGTGAAAAAAGCTCGCCTTAAAAAATGAGGTGAGCGATTTTTCTCATTTCTGTTGTATTATTTTTTCAGACAGCTATACAAGAGCAAACTACACATAGTTGTATTCGTAGATATAAAAACATGTAGTAAAAAAACAACAGCAACCAAAGACAAGGGCCATAAAACACATCCTCCAGATAGCGAACACACTGTCTCTACATCCGAATATTGACGTTCTTGTTGAAGTTGTTTGAATACAAAATATTTCGAATCTTAAATGACAAACACACAAAGTAACTGTTAATGCATTCTCCAATGTGGCGAGCGTTTTTTAGCGAGTACGCGATTGATTAGTTGTTGTCTCACTTCGTCCTGTCCCAATTTCTTTTTTTCTTGGTCCACGTCTCATAAATTGCCCTATCGCTCCCTTCCACTTCAACTTGAATTCGTCTGGCCGCATTATGCCGTACACCTTAGGGCCTCTTCCACTTCTTTATAGGACGACTCTTTCGCGTCCCTGTTCATACAAATTCACACAAGAGATGTCCCATAGACATTTCATAGCCTCATAGCTTGTTATGAGTTGTTCTATTTCCTCGTCACTTCTGTTGCACTCCTTTAAACTCACTTTCTTCTTCAACAAGTTGTGGTTTATTCTTGAGTCGGACTGGGGCTGAATCTGTGCATTCGTTGCTAGGTTACGGATAAAAAATTCTGAGGACAGCATAAGTTGGACAACGCCATAGGCCAAGACCAATTTGGCTGTCAAAGGAATTTTTAAATCCAATTATTTCCAAATTGGACAAGCATGTAGTCCTCTTATTTACTAATTATATAGCTACTCAGTTGTAATTGGGCATTGTCAGTCAAGCTATTATTCTTAAAGAAAGGCCAACTAAAATGTTGTAAAATCAGAGTGCCATAATCACACAGAACAAAAAGGTATAATATGAAAAAGAATACTGTAATTTTCAAAAAGTGAAGGCAAAACATTTCTTAAATATAGAATATTATTTTCAAAATATCAAGTAATGACACAAAATTAAATAAGGTCCATAGAAAAAAACACTTGAAATATTAAATGTGGCCGGAGAGAAAAAAATTATAAGTAAAATAGAGAAAAAGTATTAAACTTAAAGCTGTAAAAGATATTTGTTTTTAATTGATATTTTTTAAATTTTGAATTACAGTGTTCGTTACTGAATTACGGTTACTTATAGCAAAATTTCAAAAAATGGTTTTAAATCCATTTGACGTGCAAATGTATGTTTTAAAGTCAACAATAGCTAGTCCTCATCTGAGTCTGAGAGTAAGAAGCTCAGATCAGAGAAACTTTTTTAGTCCAACTATTTTCAAAAGTGAATAAGAAAAAATTAAAAGAAGAAAACAATGCATTAAAATATTACATTACAAGGTTTAAAAAATGTTGGTTTTGTATATGGTATATTTTTACTTTCAAATTATTCGATAGTGAATCTTGCCATAAATTTAAATATGTAAAGTACACAAGTAAAGGTAAAATGGCGAAATTGCAGTAAAAATGGTATTAAATCTATCAGGGTGCAAAAAAATGAAAGTTTATTTTGAAGTCGGCAATAGCTAGCCCTCATCTGAGTCTGAGATTACTGGAGGTCTGATCATTTTCCATGAACGCTGTGGCTCTATGCTTTGGCTAGATGGCATTGGCATATTAGATTGGCCAGGAAACCTGCCATAGAACTTCACTGTACTTGTGAAGTTATTGATAATGCTGTCGGTCTTGCTGGAAGAACTTGCTTGAAGAGGTAAGTCTCTGTTTTTATGTAACAGGACTGCTGTTACTTTGTTGTGTCGCTCTTTTGCTTGTATCCACTGATTATATTTGAGAGTTCTTTTGCCTGGTTCTCGTCATCTCCTTCACAAGAATTCAGGCAGAAGAGCATTGCGGTGTCCATTTACATCAATAATTTTGTCTACTGGGGACACCAGCACTGTTTTTGTACACAGGTTGCCGCGTCGCATACTTGGGGCTATTTCGCCGACAATGGGGATGTGGGAATTTCCAAGCAGCCAGTTTAACCAATACAACAACACATTATTTAACTTCGCTTCTAACACTGGTTATTCCTCGGTAAAAACTAGAACCAAATAACTATGGTCAAATTACAGATATATAAGCGATAGTAAATACAAATGAAAACAAGTTCCAAGTTCAAAGCTTAGGGAAATTAAACTATACTCACGTGATATCTCTCCAGAACTTATAGCAATATCTCCAATAACAACAATTAATATATAATGGTTAAAATGAAGCTGATCGCACGTGGTAGTGTAGAGGCGTAATCTGAGAAAGTAAGCTATGGAGCAAGTTACTAAACGAAAGTTAATAGTAAGCTATTGAGTAACCAAAAATATCAATATTAATATTAACATAATATGACATATGACCGTCACACTCCTCGCCCAAGGGTAACACTCTTGCTAAAATGCATCCAGGTAATGTTCAAGTTCAAGTGCACTCCGTTAGAACCAACAGAACCAACTGACAAACGGGTCGCTCAAATGTATTCTTCCTACCCTCTTCGTACATGGTTATTTTGACATTCCTAACATGACAATCATGGCTTGGGAACACTTCAACAACTCTCGCCATCGGCCATTGGCTGCGATGAGGCTTTTCGGTCATCATCATGATGTCGCCAACAGCTAGATTGCTGCGTTTGTCATTCCACTTCTTCCTAACTTTTAGGTTCTGGATGTACTCATGCCGCCAGTGCGTCCAGAACTGGTCAGCTAAGTATTGGACTCTTCTCCATCGTTTGCATGCGTATTGGTCTTGAGACGTGTAAGTTCCCGGGGATGGTTCAAGTGGGTGTGTCTTTAGGGTTAATAGCATTGAGGGTGACATTAGCTGGGCTCATCTATGTCAGATGGTATCGTTGACGATAGCAGATTAACCAAGACAAAGTGACCAAGAGCTTGTGCGTTAACTGTCGTGGTCCAAGTTCTAGTAGCATTGCATCAAGAACACAGCAAATGGTACTGATCTGACATTCTTAAGAGCCGCCAAAGTGTGAGGCATGTGGTGGGTTGAACTCCCATCTACATCCGTGTTTTGCAAGGAATTGCTCCAGTTCTGCTTGTTCCATCTCGTGTAATGATTCATCTAGATATGATTTCCTGCCGGTGAAGGTTTGTACCCTGGCCACAGCAAAGTTGTATGATCGGTCCCTTAGAGCCATGAAGCGCCTCAGCGCGCACAGAAATAAACTTGAGTCCAGCGACTCCAACACTTCTACATGGACAGCTCTGCTCAAGGGACAGGTAAACACCAATCCCCATCTCTTTGAATTTAATGCTTCACAAGTTCGTTAGTAAGGCTACTTTTGATGTCAACACAGAGTTGGAAACACAAAATGGCAAGATAGCGACTTTGTTTTGCCCATGCCATGTCACATTTGTTTATATGTTTGTTTGCTGGTTGAACTTCGAACTTTTGGTTTTGTTTGACAGGGTTTTATAAATCCCATCCTAGCAACATCCGTTATAATTGCAATATAGGTGTCAGTGCACATTCTGTATTCCATCGAGGAAAGGGAAAGAGAGCCAAGAGATGCCCAAAGTCCTTCAAATCATGGACGAAGACATGAAATGCATTATGGAAAGCACAGCGTTCAGAAATGTTTGTCTTGATCCGGATGTGATCCAAACTGCGATGCATACATTTTTAGAGACACAAGTACCAATGGATGACGAGCCTTTAAACGAGCAAGTTTTATTAGCTACTGTTTTTACACTTAGTCGTAATAATTTCAGATTTGTCTAAAGTGATATTAAGAGTTGTACGACGTTCATATACAAATTCGTCATAAAACCCGACTTTGTTTCGGTCGACAAACTTTTTGCGCCACTAGTGACTAAATAATTGAAATACATAGCTCATTCTAACTATATCTCACACTTTCGAAAAAATATTTTTCTTTATGATGAGAAAAACATTATTTTCATATAATTTATATATGGATGCCCTGACATGACCTTTACCGTTATAGTTATAAGCTGCTTGTGTATTAATGTGCGTGATTTAATTTTTATTACATGTAATTCTCCATGGTTTCATTGAAATGCACACTTTCAAACAAGTACTATTTTTTTCTCGCCATTATAGTACATATCGCTTTGTTAGCTACAGGCAATGGACATTTTGGGTCCACCATAAACTTAGGAGAAGAATACGCGAGTGTCTACCAGCGTGTACAGTTGGCATACGAATTGACAGAGAATGTATATTTTACATTTTTACGTAAATGTTAAATCAGATCTCAGTAGGTTCGCACTAATGCGAAATAAAACCCAAAAGGCACCAAGTACAACAAATTAAAACAGCAACAAAATCAAAGCAAAAAAAATCCCAGTTTCTCATAAGCGCTTGCATTTCAAACCAGCTGCAACATTTAATTTCCTAAAATATTGAAAAATTATGGAACAAGATGTGTTTCTGTCGTTCGATTCCGTGAACAACGAAAAAATAACTAACTTCGCTGTGCATTCTAAGCAGAAAAGCACAAACGATGCCCCATTACATTTTCAAAATATTCTGATGAGAAGCCGGAATTTTTCTATTAGGCTTAATTCCCTATTTTTGTCTGAAAAAAGAATTCAAAATCATGCTAAATGTTTCAACTAATATTCTACATTGCTTATTGTGTTTTTACTGCTTTAAATTCTTCTCATATGGGCAATGACAAAATGGCAATAGGGCAATGACAAAATGGCAATAGGGCAATGACAAAATGGCAATAGGGCAATGACAAAATGGCAATAGGGCAATGAATCCAGTTTTCATGGACCAAAAGGTCTAATTGCTTTAGGAGAAACATACTGGTCTTGTTCTAATAAAAGGACATAAAAATGCAAATATTACGAAAATCATGTAATGTTAAATTAACTTTTAAGCAGAATAATCTGATAGTTTTCGCCATTATAGTTTGTCACAAATTAGGCAATGATGAAGTTGCCTATCAGATGGCACAACTTGTGAGAAAACATTAGTATCTTATACAGAAAAAATTATTCCTAAGGCTAAAAGAGTCATTGGAAACTTTTATTAAATCTTGTTTTGTGAGATGCAACAACGATCTGCTTGTCAATATTGGCAAACGCCTGAGTAATTGGTTGTGGTATTACTGCTCCACTGTTTTTCTTTTCATAAAATGCCTTTGCATATGATGGAAACTGATCCCTTCTCTCCACAGCTATGCAAAGCAGTGTTTAAGTTTCAAGTCTATTTATGTGCCATTTTTTCGTAAACATTAATTACATTAATTACATGGAAATTTTGAAAGGAAATGGCGAGGATGACTGATAGGAAGTGGTACGGCTTTTTAAGAAAAATGATAGTGAAATATTTTTAGTATTTTGCAAATGTGAAAATGATTAACTTTTTTACTGTGAGGCAAAAAAGGCTAAAGTTAAGCACAGTCAAGTATGTCGAATCGTCTTTATTTTTTAAAAGAACAACATTAGTAAGAACATTTAGGCTAAGATGAATGCATAAGAAAAAGCTTAGTTCAAGCCCAAGCTTAAACTCTGCTTCAAAACATTAAATATTGCAGTTATAGGATCAATCTATATATTTTCAAAAAACACATATTTATATGTTCTTATATAAAAACTTAGGTATTTACGTATCAAGACACATAGAGCGTCATAGCTAACCAAAAGTCTGTGATTCCTTCACTTGCTTGGCGACAGGTTCACCTTGCTTGTGCCAGGGGTATGACACCTGCCACTGCTCTTGTCTGCTGTTTACACCATGCTTCATTTTTCTAACTGCATTGTCACAGTTCTCATTGAAGTACAGGACTGCAATCAACAACCTAAACATTGATGTTGTCATTAGGGGAGACTAATTTAATTTTCTGTTTTATAAACCCACAGAAGTTAATATTAATCAGACTATCACGATCCATCATTTAAATAATCAAAAAAAGTAACAGAAGAAAGTTTAGAACGCAATAGATAAACAAAATTAAAACAACTTTAACATACTTTGAATGACAGAAAAAATCCGCCGCCATCTTTGTCGCTGATTGCTGTCCGGTCCCCTGAGGACCAATCCCTATCAGATATTTGACGGTGTTATGATGTTTGTAGTTGGAAAAAGTTTGAGCTCTGGCTAGGGGATTCAAAGGCCGGTCCAGAAAGAATTCAAAATAGTCTATTATTACAGCACAGTTGGGGCAGTATTTGCGAAAGTCCATTGGTAGAGTTTTTCTCAGACTATCTCTCTTGGGCCAGATGATCAGAGGTTTTAAACGCTGGTACAACACACCAATACCATAGAGAAATGTTCTTGACACCGTGGACTCACTGATGGCTACAAACCTGTATGCGAAATCTTTACCACATAAGTTTAGTCTCAAGCGTATAATACAGAGAAAGAGCTTCTGAAATGGGCTTAACATTTCTTGAGCTTTTGATGACTGAAAAAAACTTTCAACAAAGTTGAAAACACAGAGCAATAGTGTCCAGTTTGGAAGTCCGGTATAAAAGAGAACTATGAATCTATGTCGAAAGTGTTATGTTTCAATTGCTCTTTCAATAAAGCATTTCCCTCCTTCAGGACCTTGCAATTTCGAATTGACTCAACGGTAATATACCTTTACAGTTCGTCTTGTCGACACCAGCAGTGTTTTCCATTGAAACCTTGTTGTTTTTGATCGAAACCTTGTTTGTTGTGTTAGTAGAAAGTTCAAGCAAGGCATAGGCGCTTTTGCTCCTCCTTCGCTTTTCATCTCTCTGTCTTGATCTGTTATATCATAACTTTTTTCCGCCATTCCATGGTAGCTGTGGCCAAGCTTTTGATTAGGAGGCCAGTCCGGATTATGTTGGCATTAGCCGAAGCTGGTTTACCACAAAACAAAATGCAAGGAGTAAAGTTACATCGATCTTAAGTTACCAGCACTTAAAATTGCAGTCTGAAAACATTTTAAAAGTAGTTCAAACTAAATACAGCCGTGTGTATTCTTTGACTGTTTAAAACAAGTCATGTCACGACCATGTTGTTGTGCAAAGATAAAATAAAAATTAAAGACGAAATAAACCATTTTCTTCTTTGCTTCTTGGCTAAATAGTATGAAGTTAGTTCAATTTGATTAAAACATTACATACCTGTTATAAAATGGTCACTGCAGACGCTAATCCATTCTGCAGGATCTGTTGAAAGATCTTCGTGTCGTATCCTTGCAAGCCATATTGCACAACGCTCCCGACTTATGGATTGCTTTTCGTTGTTATTCTGTTTAACAATCGCTAGTAAGTGGTAGAAATTTCAATCCCAGTCTCTATCAAAGCGATTCGCGCAGTTAAACACAGAACAAAAGTTTACCATTGTCAAATGGGCAGAAAATTCAAGCATAACTTTGAAGACGAAGGAAGTACGTTTGTCCTCCGGTTCGCGAGATCAGGTGACATGACGTCACATCTGAAATGGATCTATAAAGACCCAAAAGTAATAAGTTCCTAATTTAAAATTATGTAAGGAAAAAAGTTTGTTAAAGCATTCACAAGAACTAGTTTACATGTTTTTCTTCAAATAAATTAGCAACTCGAGGAGCGAGCGAGCTACAGTTATATATACGTATGCACTTTAATGGTTTCTTTTACTTCATGCTGAATGCTAAACTTTGTAAATTATAACTTTAGGGGTCTTCGCAAAATCGATTCCGTGCCGCAACTCACGTTAACTGGGGGGAGGGGTCAAGGGACTTGACCGTGGATGTTGAGGAAAAAGGCTTGAATATAAAAAAAATTAATAGAAAAGCACATGAAATTGAGCTTAGAAATTCAAACTAATACAATTTAAATGGAATCAATGCGCTTTAATGATATCTAAATAAATGCCCTATTCAGTTGTGATATGTGTACATGCCTAGAGACAAATTTCTATTATACCGCGTTTCAGGCATCAAAGTCAACCAGGTAGGCAACTGTGTTCCACCAATTCTATAAAGATGACATTGCTTAAAAAAATTAAACAGGGTTTGCAATAACAAACTGAATTTTTGTATCCCAATTACTCTTGTCGTATATTAAATGCCCAATGTAAACAGAAAAACTGCAGAGTGTCCAAGCGTCTTAATTTAGGCGGGATTGTACGGATTCTTTACGAGGTCGATTCCATACATTTACTGTAACCGCTTAGTCCATGTTCCCCATACATTTTCTGTAATCTTGAAGAAATGTCTCGATTTTCCCCAAAACAACGGTTGGACACTCTCAAACTGTGTTAACCTGAACTTAATAGGAAACGGATTATGAACTTCAATAATGTAAAGTCGAAAACAACTATATATTTTTTTCTGTTACAAATACCTCTCCTCTTTTAACGTTTAGGTTCTTGGATCTGCATATTATAAAAAAAGGACAGCTGTAAGCAAATGCAGAAAGATAATGCAGGGCAAGTTCGCAAACATGCAACATGGTGTCCAACCGAAACCTATATAATAATTCTATCTGCATGAGATAGTCATTAAACGAAAACAAAACGATTCATCTCAATCTGCTACATTGAGAATTTACAAAATGTTATAGTATTCAAGCGCATTTATCACATGACTACTGAATGGCTGTGATATTGTCATCCTCCAAGACTGGGGTCTCGTGGCCATATGGAACTTAGTGTAAGTGGTACCGATCCCCACAGTAATCGCATTCTATCCATCCACGATCACCCTCTACTTCGTCCTGGTCTGTCAGGTCGCACACTGCACATCTTTCCAATTCTTCGTCGGGATCAGCTTTATCCATGCAGTCTGCGTTACTGCCGTGATCTGCCTGTGGGATTTCTTGTTTCATTCGCTTCACAGGGACTGAAGCAAGCAAGCTGGTTGGACTGTGCCAATCGTTTGGAGTACCCAGCTAGCTTCCTGTACTGGGCCAGCGTGTACGCTGAAGCAAACTCAACCCACACTTCTGTTTGTGGATGCCTGTCCAACTCTGACAGTAAATCTACAGGTATGTTTGTTTGCTGTGCGATCTTTCTGAGGCTCTCGGTGAAATATCAACTTGTGTCACTGCATCTCCGTCTTTGAAGAGAAATAAAACGACCTGCAAATACTGCATTTGCCCACTGAACCACTCAGGATACCATTGTCACCCTCTGGTAAGTTGTTAGCCGGCTTCTGGCACATCTCTAGAAATGTGCAGTAATGCCCCGGATGGACATCACTGTTCATCGGATTAAAGAGCTTTCATTCATAAAGGGGAAGATCTTGGTTTCTACTATAGGCCTCTCTGAGCAATCACTATGGATCTGAAACCCATGAAAAACCCATGAATATATTGAGAATTTCATGGTGAATTCATGGGTATTTTCATGGTGTTGCTAGTTTTCAGGGCCATGAAAAACCCATGGTTTTCCCCTGAATATGAAATTTTTATGGACCCATGAAAATTAACACACTGTTAAATGCCATTAATAAAGAATGAGAAATTCATGGGGTTTTTCATGGTGTTCCTATTTTTCAGGGCCATAAAAATCCCACTAATTTGACACTTATGGGCACAATTCAAAATAATTTTCATGGGTCTGTTAACTTTTCAGGGCCCATGAAATTCATCCAGTAAAAAAATTCATGGTAATCCACACCATATCTGTCTTCTGTTCAGAAGAGGGCAGGATTGCCGAAAGCTTAGAAGTATACGTGAAGTACAGAAGATATACAGTTGTTGTGGAACAGAAGACAGATATGGTGTGGATTACGAAAACCACAAAGGCCCAAACCAAAACTCTTGCAACTTAAAATTCATGGTAATTTCATGGTGATGTTAAACACCATGAAATTTGAAATTTCTGTTTTCATGGGTTTTTCATGGGAATTTCATGATCCATAGTGAGTGTGCTTTTGTGAGTGTCAGATCTGTTGTGTGCAAACTTGAGACGTGTTTTGCCATTGGCAGACTACACAGTCAATCAGATATTGATAGGAGATGCCGTGTACCTAAAAGCCTATACGTGATCAAGTAATTGGTAAATTATGATTGCAGATTCAACCAAACTAGACCGATCACATAACATTATAGCTGAATTTTTTGCCACATCAAGTCTGTGGTGACAAATAGTCAAATGAATCTCCCATAGAAACAAACATGCAATTAATCTGCCACACTGGTCCTCCAAGAGTTTCAGTGGTCAGACTTTAGTTTTCAATTTTTCTTAGTCGAAGACAGTATTCATCATGCTGCTACTATAATAATGACTCGAAAATAAAACTGCAGCATTTTAAAAATATTTTGTTTTATTTTCCTTTCAAAGAAAACTTATTCTTTTTATTGAAGAAGGCATTTTTTTAATTTAGGGAAATACAAATTTTACAATAAAAAGATTACTTTTGGGATTGTATTTGTTTCCAGATAAAAGAAACCTGTACAAATCAAGTGAATACTACACAAACAAACTCTTATTATCATCAATTTGTTGGGAATTGTGATGTATTTTGCTTAAATAGAAAAAATCCAAAAAACGTGCCTTGAGTCACAGCCTTCTTGCCACGCATGTCGAAAAGAAATGATGATGAGTAGTAAAAAATAAGGTGGCCTGGTGCCTAATTAATACGTTGGTAACAAAATGGCGGCATCGCAAAATTCACTTTCCAGTAGCTGATCGCAAGAAGTTTATATGGCATAAAAATTTCACTGAAATTAATATTAAAAGTGTAAACCAAAGGCAAGCTGTCAATTTTTTCTTCATTTTGTTATCAGTAACGTGGTCTGAGAAAAATTGAACCTTTTATTGTTAAACTAGCCTGAATTATTTCAGTGGCCTGCGGTTGGCTAGCAAAATTGAGTGGTCCGACACAAATCTTATTGGCCTCGGGTTGGTGGGCCAATATGGAATTAAACCATGCCTATGAAAGGCTTGTGGATTTCAGTGCAAAGTGCAGTGCTCGATCAATCTGCTTCGATCTTCCTGTTCCCCAGGTTAGGTCTGTGTGTGTGTGTGTCTGTACG
>JAOCNB020087989.1:0-11963 GCA_026546465.2 Palythoa caribaeorum | reverse complement strand
GTTGTACAGGAAGTGTACTGCTTGCCCTTGTATGTGAATGGAAAATGGCAGCATTTTCCCGAAACGGTTTTTGCGGAACTGGAGCAAGATGGTGCGACGACTGAAAGTGAATCAAACAACATTTGAACTCAAACTGTCTGATCAAACTCGTAACGAAATCCCCGACATTTTAAAGGTATCTAGACCGGGTACAATGAATACATTTGTTTCGCTACCGTTATCTAAGAAATATTCATTATTTTCCCGAAATGAAACGTGAAAATTTTTTTAAGCTCAAACATTTTTTTCTGTAACTTCCATCATGCAAACATTTTTCTCAGGCAACTTCTTTGCAATAAAATTGTTGTAACCATATCACAAGGCTTCATTTAATGGACAACATGCTTATAAAGAATTGTTTTGTGGTGTGAAAGTTATTCAAACTATTTATTTTAGTGTCAAGGTGAAAACCAATTTTATTTTGAAATTCCTCATATACTGCCAGGTCCAGAAAATTAATGATTCGTCTGTAATAGTATAGGTGTAAAATTGTAGAGAAACTGATTTATAAGCAGTCAAATCATAAATTATACAGAACTGCATGAATCGTCAGTTTTATTCGACGCTTTAACTGGTATTCCTTTTGGCCAAGTATATACTTCTACATTTAAGTAGAGGGAAAGGAAACAAGGGATGTTCACTAAACCTTCCCAAAAGATTTTGAATGTGCCTTCTTTGTTCACCTGGAGATTTAGTATGATTGTTATTTCTACAAAGTTCATTGAATTAAGGCAAGTCATGTCATAATGTACTACAGAAATGCCAAAACATCAATTAAACAATTTAATACGTTTCTGAAGTTAAAACAGAAAAAAGTGCAAAAAACGTTAATCAGTGTAAAATGCTATAGTATAGATGTAAAATTTTAGAGAAACTGCTTTTAAAGCAGTCTAAACCTAATTTACACAGAACTGCATGAATTATCAGTTTTCTTCAACTTTTTAACTGGCATTCCTTTTGGCCAAATATATACTTCTTACCAATTCCTTTGTTAGTTAAATTTGTTTTGTCCTGCCATTGATGTTCACAAAGTATTGCAAAAGTATACATATAAACACCTTTTAATGTTGAAATAAGTGAGATTTAAGTAACTTCAGTAAGATGTTCAACCGAACATTCTCCACCACATACGCAGAGTGCTGTGCATTTCAGTGCCGATTTGATACAGGAACACCGGGATTTGCAGCCTTTTAACATCCGCAACGGATGAGGGTATCACAGGATGACGAAATATCTGGAAGGGTTGTCCATCGAGGTGTCCATCCATTTAGCGATTGCTCCTATCTCCATCCTCGCAATTTGTACAAGGCAAGGTCATTTGAGGTGAAAGTGCTTGTCCCCAACAATGCCCTCCTTGGAAAACCGCGCTTTTAATGTGTTGTTTGAGAGCTGCTTGAGTTGGTGGAATGGCGTCCAAAGTTCTTCCTTTTTGGGTAAAAAGCTGTTTGAGTGCCTCATTTACGTATGATTTCGAGCTGGTACGGTCATAAAGGAGAACGACAAAACGCTCTATCTTCTTCAAACACTCGTTACTTACATCATCTGGGCCCCTCGAGCAATCAAGAAAAGCTTCAGTAACTTCATCATCTAACATCCAGGTTGACCGCGCTGTCTTTTTGACTATCCCTGAGAAACACCAAACAGTATCGCAGCCTGTTAGAGCATGAAATACAAGTAAAGATCTTGATTTTTGGATGCCAAGTAATTTCGCAGTCTCGTGAATGGCAAATGTTCTGTAATTTTTCCCTGTGCCAAATAAGATCCACAACTCTGTACAGGCAAGGCTATGGAATGCGGCAGTTCATATCACAACGACAACTGTGTCTACTGTGCGTATGGCAATATTCTTATTTCCTTCTTGAACAGCAGGTGCAAGATGATAATCATTCTAGTATCTGCTTCCTCGTGATTGCAAGGTGTCAAACCTAAAGTGTCACACGACGATGGGCTACAAACTACTTCTTCTCCTTTTGTAACAAAGATATAGCTCTGCCTTGCCCGAAGTCTACAGGTGGTACTTTCTCAGCTAAGAACGTAAATAAATCCTTTTTATTTGCGTCAACCCTTAGGAAATGTTTCCAGTTCTTCAGTACTACTATTGAACACTGAACACGCCTTCTGACACGACTACCTCTCTTGTTTTTGGTCGCTCTCTTCAAACTATCTGGTATGTACTCATCAAACACTACATCCAATCTGAGACAATACTGAAGCTGGGATTGAATGTATGGTACAAAAACTTGATTGGAATAGTCATTAAAAACATTTATGTGCTTGCAGGCTTCAGCAAGCAGTATTTGCTGCGACTAAAAAGATTGTTGAAGACCATTAATGATTGCTGCACCATCAAACACCATCGCATCAAAGGAAGTAGGGGCACTTGTTCATGTTGATGAGAAATTTTGCAAGCTATCATGATTTCTTGGAAGGAAGCCGCAACTTTCCATTTTGTGACAAAGCAGGTGGACAGCCCTGATTTTCATGTATGAAGAAGTTGTCAAGGTCCCCATCGCTGGTCTGGTAGGATATGAAGAGCCTTGAAAATAACGCGCAATCGCTCTTTAATGAGGAAATTTGTTGTTTGTCCTTTGATGGCTCTTTTTTGTTAGGCGTTTTGAATGAAAAGACAACTTGTTCTTGTTGATCGGATCGTGTAGGCTATTTTTGTTTTCTCGTAATCTTTGCGATTGGAATACTTTAAATTGTTGTTGGCCAAGGGCTTCAATCTCTCGCACAATCTTGATGACATTGACTCCAGCAATGTCTCTGGTATCAAGTACGAGAAGATCTGGTGTTTCCTCTGTAATCACAGATGTCAGCGATTTTACTTCCTTTGCAAATGAAATTCCTCTTCATGATGTTTTTTCTGACTCTCAGTTTTGCCTTCAGTTAAACAATCTTCAAACTCTTTGACCATTCGAGCTATTTCTGGGCCAGAAATCATCCAGCGGGGTAATGCTGAGGGATTTTCAGTTAAGCCAACGGTGCCACCCTCTCCTTTGACCAAGGTATTGTTTTGTTCGTGAGCTTGATCAATAGTCATTGCGGAAAAAGCTTTTTATGTCTATACCTCACTGTGAATCCATCATTTACAATCTTTTCGTAAATATTTTCATGTTTCCCTTGAAGAGTTTTCATGTCTTGCATATGTATTGCACCCCATCTTGAATAATTGGCATGATCCAAAGCAAAGAACCATGGTATTATTTTGCGAAGAGTTTCCAAATACAGGGAAAAATTAGATTCACGCAAGGAGCGTATAAACAGTGAGTACGTAAGTAAAATACGATACCGTTTTAGTCTGAAAGTTAGTTAAAAACGACTGTTTTAAAAACTCAAAAAATATATCACAGTTAATAATGGCAAACTTCAGAACAAAACTGAGACGCACAATAACTTGCCCGCTAACGTTGGATCTTTTAAAGATTGGGCCGATAACATATGTTTTAAGAGCACTGAACTTAAAGTTAAAAATTCGACACAACATTTATAAAATAGTTGAAACTACTTTTTATTATTAACGTCAAATTTTTATCTTTAAAATCAGTTTTCTTAAGACGATAAAATTGTGATTCCAAGATTGGAGTAGCATAGTTAAATATAGTTCAGCCTCGTTTCCATGTTGAACACCTTACAAAACGTTTTTGAGTGGGATTTGATGATAAATATGTACCACAATCTTTTCAAAACGACAATAACTAAAACTGTTCCAGATTTGGCAGTTTCAAAGCAAAGCGAAACAAAGCAAATAAAAATAATTTGATTTTTACCTCGTTTTCATGCTAACACCCTCCCCTCCCAACTTACATTTCTTCTGAGGGATTTTAGTGAAATATATATATTTCACTTTCTTTAAAATGTTCATTGCCCCAATTTTGCCAAATGCAAAAATGTTTTAGCAAAGAAAACATAAATTTTTGATTTTGGCCTCGTTTTCAAGTTAAAACCCCCTTAAAATACCCTATAATGAATTTCTGGCGATGCCTCCATATCTGAATCTCTTTAGTACACTATATGCTTCAACTGTGCCAAATTTGGTGCTTTCTTCACAAAGTGAACGATTTAGCGAAAATCTGCACATATCCCCCTAACTATGTTGGCTCGCCGTGATGAGGTTTGCAGGCGTTTCATATCTAACATCAAGGAGTTCGGTTTCCTTTCACGCAACGAAAGTCGTTCATGGGTTCGGGTCAAGGTTAGGTTTTTCCCGTTCAGAATACCGTATTGTCAGAACGGACCGCCTTAGTAATTTTGTTACTCACAATTACAATAGGGATTAATTGTTTTTGTCGTTTGTCCTTAATGTATTTAGTGTTCTGTGTAGAATTGACCTCCCTTGTAATTTAGTGTTAGACACTACCAAAAGGGTTAAATAAACTGATTATTATTTATATTATTATTATTATTATTATCATTATTATTATTTCTTTCAGTTCTTACAAAGTTTGAAGTTGACTATGTCTTTCCAGGAATGTGTTTGTACTTTTATATTAATTCTTCAACCATTTTGTTCATACCGCACTTTAAACACATGTAAAGCAACTTTCATTCATAAAACAAAAAGAAACAACTCCAAAGGATAATAACCCAAGTTATTGTCCTATTCTGATTGGTTCTCGCCTATGATCTATTAGAGAACAGACGCACGATCGACTTAACCTTTACAAATTTTTTCATTTTTTATTATATAAAACAAATTGATTCCATATTTTTGTGCGTCTTTTTCAGTAATAGATCACAGATCACTTTATTGTTCTTACACAGTTTGACGTCATCTATTTTCTATTACTGAACAGACGCACGCCATCACGGAATCTATTTGTTAAATGGAACCATGCTCACGTCATACAAACAGGGCGGGAGAAATTTTCATTATATGTTTCAAATTTAGATTTAAATATTGATAGACATTATTGAATATAGTTAAAAACACCATTTTATGTTATAAAATTACAAAAGGTTGCAAATAAAATGAAGTAAGACGGTGTATTCAACAATTTTGAGAAGACTGGGTTCAATGACCTGCTGTGATGACGTCATCAATAATGACATTATTTTATTAAGGTCAAACAATGTGCCTTAATCAAGGTACAGTTAAGCCAATGCTTTTGGTAATTGATCAATCCTTACAATTTTTAGGGCAAAATATTAAAGGGGAAAGGGGGCAGGTGTCTTGACCAATCCCCCATATCCACCCCTCCTCCTTCCCGCTTGCGTTGTATTTAGAAATTAAGATGTGGGGCTCGTGCTGTATGTCGGTTGCAGTTGGATGAAAGATCCATATTAATGTACTAGTTTTTTTCCCAACGGCATTGTATTATTTTGTTTAAAAAATTTCAAATTTTTAGTTGGTCGTTATTTTCGAAGTGCGAATTTGAAGTTGTAGACCTGAACTGAATCGCAGATTGCTAACCTGTAGGACTGCCACCGAAGTAAGTGGACTTCTGTATTTTTTCTGTTTATTTGATTTTGTTAACCGTAAATATCTAATTTAGATCGTGGCGCAGTACGTAAACCCTTGCTGGAACAGGTTGTGTATTATTAGCTTTCCAATTCAACTCATACTTGTTTTAATCATTTTATTGAATTGTAGGAATTGTTGATTTAGCCGGCAACGCATCGCTTTAAATTTCCCTTCGACATGAACGAATTTATTCTAAGATGGCTTTCGGTAAGACAACCATTGTATTTTGGTTGTGTATTATCAGCTTTAAAATTCAACACATAGCTAAATCATTTACAAAAAATTTATTGATATCTGAACAGACATAAACTATATATGTTGCTGAAAATAAGTAGTAAAACAATTACTGTTCATCAGCAGGATACCTAGTAAACTGTGTGCAATTCCACAATTGGTTTCGTTTCCATTAAATCCTGCACCAATTGAAGAACAATTCAGATGGAGCCAAGCACTAAGTGAGCACAGTAACTGAATAACGTTAGTAAAGCAAGGAAAACAAATTGAATCACTTGAATACCAATCGCTGGCGGCAGACGCAACCACAGCTAAAACACGCTCCAGTCACGATACTTGAACGCCTACCGAATTTCGTGAACTACCTGTGCTTGAACGCCAATCGAATTTCGTGGACTACCTGTGCTTGAACGCCAACCGAATTTCGTGGACTACCTGTGCTTACGCCAACCGAATTTCGTGGACTACCGGTGCTTGAACGCCAACCGAATTTAAGCAAATGTATGGGAAATTTAAATTTTGAAAATTGTTGTTCAGAAATGTAAAATCGTTCATTCAACATTCTGTTCTTTAGTAATCATTGTTTGTTGCATTTATATCGCTTTTGGGGGGAATTGAAGCGCTTTCTAAGGCGCACCGATAAAAAGTAAATGTAGAGTAAAAGAAAGACAAGGTAGGAGAGACGGCAAACAGCCGCTCTCGCAAAAGCGCTCATGAAATCAGTTTTTTTCATTGTTTTTACAAAACTCACGTCGAATGATAAATTTGCCACGAAGATAATCCATACCTGGCCTTTAATGTCCCAAAATCGCCACGTAGACTATACCGCCGGCATGACGACCGACCCGATTTTGAATCAGCCTGTCAACGGAGTCAACCGTCACTTGCAAAATTTCAACCATGTGGGGTAGCGAACGGGAAAATTCTACTTCCTCGGGACGAAGTAAATTTAAAAATACATTGACAGAGAGCGGGAAAACAAAAGTTCTAAATATGTTGTTTCGGTTTACTTCGGTAAGTTTCATTAATAATTTCTAGTTCTATGCATGATTGGACTGAGCAAGCAGGGCAAATTTTCTCTCAAAGGCGACCTTTCAAAGGCCACCTATCAACTTAGGCGTTCGACACGATCCCATACGCACTGTTACTCGTCAAATTTAGAGCATATGACTTGAGTGACAGCGCTTACGAGCTCTTCCGTGACTATCTGTCCGGCCGATTACAGAGAGTAAAAGTTGGAGACACCTACTCCGGATGGCAATTTGTGAAAAGAGGAGTCCCACAGGGCAACCTGTTAGGGCCGATGTTTTTTAATATCTTCACAAACGATCTGTTCTATCATATTACCTAGGTGAAGCTGAATGGATACGCAGACGACCAGCAGCTGTACGACTCCGATGCCGACCCTGAGGTTCTAGACAGACGCATCTCTCACGAAGTCTCAGTTGCTAATGCATGGTACCATAACAACGGGGTGATAGTTAACCCTGACAAGCATCATGCAATGGTCATTAGCAACACAGAACACTCATTTTCATTTCCGCTGAGGCCATCAATAGAACTTTTAGGAATTACTGTTGACAACCAGTTAGCTTTTGATGACCACGTCTCCCAAGTGTGTAAAAAGATTAACAATCAAATCAATGTCATTATTAGAAATAGAAAATTAATTGGGAGTGATGTTATGCTTAAATTATACAAGGCCTTTATTATTCCCCATTTCCAATATTGTAGCTCAGTTTGGCACTTTTGTAGCTCCAGAAATACTGACAAGTTAGAGAGCCTAAACAAGCGTGTACTTCGGGCAATATTTAATGACTGGAACTCAAATTATAATGAACTTTTAAACAAATCTGGAACAATCTCTCTTTTTAATCAGCGAATATGCAATATGCTTACATCTGTCTTCAAATGTCTTCATTACAATAGTTACCCTCTGTATATGAAAGATATGTTTAATGTTAGGACCAGTACTTACTCACTTAGAGGAACAAATATTCTTAAACTAGCAACTCCGAAGACTACTAAATATGGACTTAACTCTTTTAAATATTTTGCCGCTAAAAACTGAAATTCCCTCCCTGAAAGTGTAAGAACAGAACCTACTATCCTGTCTTTTCAACAAAAAATCAAAAATCTTAAGTTTGAATAATGAATGTAAATTAGTGAGTAATATTCTTTTTATTTGTTTTTATTGTTCTACTCGGAGAAATTAGCATTAGATACGCTATAACAAATTCGAGTTAAGATAAAGATTATGTGATGTGTGATGTGAGTGAAAAATTCCAAACTGCAAGGAACGCGAGGGTTTTCCAGACCCTGTGAATTTTTATAAATATTTTTACACATGTATTAGTTTTAGATAGTGTTAGGTAATTTGTTTCTTGTCAGCTGAAGAGCTACTATGTGGATATTCTGACAATAAACCGTAAATAGATCTCAGAAAATGATAGAAATGCTCTGGCCAGATAATTGCCGCAAAACCTGCTGCACCGCGACACTTGAAATGTAAGTAAAATTGCATGAAATCGAACAAAAACAGATCGATTCTTTTCTATAATAACAATACTTTTCGCGTAAAATTAAAGCTTTGATGAACACAAACGGATAAAGGTTTTTAATTTTAATTAATCTTTGCTAATTGGTAAATTCCTTTGATGTCAAATATTGTTGTACTAGGATTGACTATTCACGTCACCTGAACAAAGGCAATGTTTGAGTTTACCTTAGCTTGTTTATGTAAAATATCTTATTGTAAACTTTCAGCAATGTCAAGAGTTTTCAGTACCAGGAATTTTTTTATGTGTGGCTGAAAAAACAGCATCAAGACCGCTGGTTAAACTTGTAAGGAAACAACGACCTGAAACACTGTCATTCCTTCTAAAGCTGGAGACTTGACCAGTTAGTGAAGGATTTGTAAAGTTTTGGATGCTCTGATTTGAGTTATTCCTAAATTGTGATGCAAGGATCACTTTAAAATAATATTATCAATTCACCAAATCGTTGTGAAGTTGTTCGGGAAGAAAACTAACTGTTTGAAGGAGCAGGAGATGTCACCGCCTGTAAACCTACTTGCTGTTTTCACCTGTTCACTCTTACTTCGCGTTTCTTTAGTAAAAGGTAAGAATTTTACTGATTTGTGTTTTAATTTATTTCAAATGTTGAGGTTGAACGACCGTAGCATGCAACACACTATTCAGTTTACATTTTCCAAATTTGAAAGAGTTCATTGCTGCTTTAGTCTCAATCGGATGGAGATCGAAGCATCACCGATCTTTGAAAAACCGCCGAAGACTGCATTTTTTTATGAAAGTAGTTAGATATAAAGTAAATTTCTTTGGAATATTTACTAGGTTAGTTTTCAAATGCCTTACACTCAGTAAAATTAAAAGCAGTTCATTAAGACGTTGAAACGCTCATCATGTTTTGTTTACACAAACTGAGTTGCGTGAAAGAATTAGTTCAGGAAATTTATCCAGTTTGTAATAAAAACCGTACAGAAATGGATTGTTTGTGGGTTGCCTAGAAAACAAAATCGATCTGTTTTCACACAGGTGGATTATGATCAGGGAAGCAAAGCCAAGTCAGAGAAAAGATATTCAAGTTTCGCTTTTGCACCTGCTTTACCTAGACAAATGACATTTTAAAACGAAACTCCGTAAATCAGATATTGCATTTCAAACATTGGACCATTTCTAGTTTTGTCACAATTTTAAAAATTCAAATTACCTTGAAGAAATACTGAAAAAGGTATCTATTTTTAATCCTTTAATTAGCACGTCTATGAAACTGAGAAACGCAGAATCACATCTGATATAAATTAAGTAAAATGCAGTTGGAGTGAATTTCATAATTGGATAGGCCATTTAAAAATTGTTATAAAAAATTGATTTGCTCGCAAGAAAATATTGCTTGTACTAATTTTTTATGAAATCTCATAACAGTGACGAAGTAATGTTATATTTAAATTATATAGGACACATTCAGTGATTATTTGATATGATTATGTAACTTTGTCATCATCAAATATTTAAATTTTAAAACGTCCATTTTCTGCAACCAAAGTCTCAATTTTCAATCAATAATTCATACACCGGTTTTAAAAGACAAATGAAAATACTAATAAAATACACGAAACGTATTCAGAATGATTGACTGATGGCGTTGATAAACCTGGAAATCAACGAAATAAAATATTTTAATAAAAATGACCCTCACGGGTCAAACTTTGATCTACAACGCAATTTTTCTATAAATCTCACTGGAAAAACCTCAAAGGCATTGCTGTAAAAGTAACCAATATGTTTGTTCTTATTATATTCAAATGGACGTGATTAGTATTACAGTTACTTTGGTCAAATAAAAAAGGGAACACGAGTTTTGAAGTCGGTGAACCAAGCAAACTCTGGCACAGTTTAATTGCGTTCTGCTTATTTTTTCTGTTGTGCGCTGTCGCTTCAAGTGCTTCTGATAGATGTTCTATTGACTTTTTGTCCAAACGAACAGATTTGTTGCTGATAACGTCCCAGCTGTATTAATTTTATAGTTGCACCGTTCGAACGATTTGAAAACTTCTTCGCGCTCATGAGACGAGTTACAAAGTGCTACAACTAACTTAAGTTAGGGTAGATAGGATTTCAATCAACTTTTGACAAAACCTATTAAAATGTGTTTTTGTAGTATATACAACAGTTCTGCTTTTAATGTTGCAACATAAAACAATATATTTCGTTATGTCTTGATCAGCCACATCGAACAAACAAAGCACGATCAGTTCTGCGGTGATTCGAACATTAATTATTTGTTCCCATTAAATGTCGATGGAAAATGGAGTGTAACTCGGTCGGATGTGCTGCTATGAATGTGGACTGGTTATAATAGAGAGAATCGTAATTGTAATAGAATAGTTAAATATTGCGATTTGCACAATTCTGCATTTAATGCCAAAAGTCTGTCTACTTCTTACTCGGACATTGCTTAGTAACTTTTTTTAATTTCCTATTCACTTAAATTAGCAACAAACCTCGACCAAGTAACCGTCAATCAGGTTGCTGCTAGCCTCGATGTGAGATATGACGTCATTAACAACCTCCAAGACAGTTTCAAAACCTATCGCGCCATGATCACGCTCAGCAATAAAGGTTCTTATATAATTGAGCAAGGAAACTGGGCACTATATCTCTGCCACATCCGAATGATAGAACCAGCTTACACCAAGCACAATCCCGGAGGGTACATTTTGCCGGGAGAGAGTGGCATGAAAGTTACCCATATTAACGGCTGCCTTTTTAAGTTCCAACCTACAAGAAACTTTAAGAAACTTCTTCCAGGCAAAACTCTTAAGATAAAATTCAACGCCTCCGATTGGTGCGTATCAAGAACAGATGTCATGCCCAAGTGGTACATAACCGCTGACCATGTAGAGGCACGAACCATCACAAGCACCGCTGGAGAAGAGTTATCTTTTGTTGGCGCATTCAATACCTCTCGTCAGTGGAAGAGGTACCCAGATGACAAGTATAATCCTTACACGCCACAACACAGGTTTGATCTCAACAAAGAAATTACAGATTTAAAGAAAGCACCTTTGAGACTAGTACCCACTCCTCTGTACATATCCGCCCTTGCTACAAAAGCGAACAGTAAGAAAGCGTTCTTTGGGACTGGGGACTGGATTGTGATAGCTCACAAAAGTCTTTCTGTAGAAGCCATGTTTCTTGCAGGTAGGGTTTGTATGGTTTTTCTTGACTTTATGATCAGATTTTTTTAGGATTTCAAGCATTTTCTAACTGTAAGTTCTGAAGCGTTTAATTCCGCAAATTGGCTAAGAGTTTGAATAGCAGAAAATTAGTTAAATATATATATCCATATTTAGTTAATTAACATAAATTTTGTAGTATGTACTGTAAATTAAATCATCTTATGTAATAACTGATTAATTGTAATAAGATACTTATGTTTAATTTATACCTACATTACTTATTACTGTTTGAGGCAATCATAATGTTTATGCATATGTTACCTCCTGGTTTTCAAATAATAATCAAGCCAATAAGGTAATTTAAAATATAATCCCTGGGCTTCTTTTGAACTGCCTTCCATCCCAATAAGTTAGCTGTACCATTATTAGAATATCATATTTATGTGCATGTAATATATCTAGCGCGTTAACAGGAAAAGGGTCTCCTCATGGAACCAAGATGAAAAATCACTTTAGGTGTTAATT
>JAOCNB020087964.1:0-11964 GCA_026546465.2 Palythoa caribaeorum | reverse complement strand
CCCCTACTAGCCCCTTCTAACCTTCCCTCAGTCCTTCAGTATTTCTTCATACCTACCACTTCCCCTACTAGCCCCTTCTAACCTTCCCTCAGTCCTTCAGTAGTTCTTCATACCTACCACTTCCCCTACTAGCCCCTTCTAACCTTCCCTCAGTCCTTCAGTATTTCTTCATACCTACCACTTCCCCTACTAGCCCCTTTTAACCTTCCCTCAGTCCTTCAGTACCCCTTTCATACTTACCCGTTCCCCCAAATAGTCCCTTTTAACCTTCCATTAGTCCTTCAGTACCTCTTCATACCACAGCCTCCCTCAGTATCTCTTCCGAACCTAGCCGAACCCTTTCTGACCTACCCCTAGCTTCCCTACTAAATGGCTTATCTACGTGAAATTGAACCTAATTGGACATATGAACAGCATTAAAGTTTTACTCTTTGTATTTGAACTTCTAAAATGTTTTTTTGTTCTTGAACAGTGGTTAAGTCAGAAATCAAATTCCTCTCCCCAATGAAACTGTTCCGAAAAACAGGATTTGGTGGAAATGTAGTTTTCAACTGCACTACAAATAATCCTAATATCATCACGTCGTTGTGGTTCCGCAAACTGCGTGCTGTGTCCAGAGAGCTTACAGTACGACCAGATAAGCTCATCAAGGATGGAAACGTGTTCTTGTTGTTAAAAACAGACGGTAATGATAGCGGTGCATACAAATGCAAGGCCACCAATGAAGCAGGAACCGTGATATGGACTCGCGAAGGAATGCTGTTTATTGATCCTTGTAAGTAGTTTGGAGTAGAAGCAGTAGATGGTATTTGTAGCAGAAAGAAATATAGAAAGAAAGATTCGCGCTCTTTTCCACCTTTGGCTGCCGCTAGACAGACCATGTGTTACCTGGGACCACAGCGTCAAGGAGGGAGGAAAACCGGAGTACCCGGAGAAATAAAATCTCAGTCCACGTTCGGAGCCCGAGATTCGATCCAGGATCGTGGGGGAGGCGCAAACCTGCGTTACGCCAACCTGACTCCTCAGTGCAATAGCAGTAGCAGTAGCAATGGTAGCAGTGGCAGCAGTAGCAGTAGCAAAGTCAAAGGCAGTAGTAGTACTAAGTAGTAGTTGTAGTATTAGTAGTAGTAGTGGTGGTGGTGGTGGTGGTGGTAGTAGTATTACTGTTACTACTTGTTGTAGCGAGGCGGTATAGTAGAAGCAGAATTATTAGTAGCAGCAGCGGAATCAGTAGCAGTGACATTACATAAACTTTACCACGCAATCTAATTTTTTTAGTTATGTTGGCTGAACCAAAATACGAACATTATCCTGTCGCTGCGCAGTCCAGGACCGTTGGTGAGAAAGTTGAGTTTCGAGTGACCGCTACCAGAGTGTGGCCAAAAATCAGATGGAGAAAAATGATTGGAAAAGAAGGCTCCGAGTTTTTGTATGGACCAATCTTAGCAAAGCACAAGATAGTCGAGAACAAAACGTTTGCATATTTATCATCATCTTTAACTCTGACTAACTTGAAATCTGCTGATGAAGGTTTTTATCAGGCGGTGTCAACACACAACGGGAAGGAGTACGTCGTGCGTTTCCATTTAGAAGTTAACGGTAAGCTCTGTGTATTAACTAAGGTCGTATTTTGAGAATTATAGTGATTTGCTATATTCATGTTTTATCATTGGACATGATTAATATTTGTTTTTTACTTATTTAAATTTCTTTCACGATTCTAAGTGAATTATTGAAGCCAGTGCTAATCTCCGATTTCTGTGAGAATAAGCGTCATTGACTTGATCCCCCTGGATGGGACACTAATCCCTCACTGGTCAACCCTTAGTGTAGAAGGTGGCCCATTTTACCAACCTCGTAAGAATGGAAAGCGGAGCCACGTTTTTGGAAAGGCCGTTCATGTATGAATGCAATTTTTTAACATTTTTGCCATCGCCAGAATTTGAACCCAAGAGCTTGTGGTTGGAAGGTAGAGATCTTATCACTGCGCCAACCATGCCGCCTTAAAAATCACTTGTTATAGCGATGTAAATTTTTACCTTGCTCTTAGTGTGGGAGGTTGTGACACGTTTCACTTTGAGGTTATAGTTCCTGCTAATGGTCTCTTTCCTGCCAAATACTACATTCTTGTTTTCTTTACTGAAACGTATTGTTTGTTATTGTTTGTTATTTTATGTCAAAATATGTAAAAAAAACCCAACAAATTAAACATTTTTTGCACTTGAAAAAAAAAGCAAATTGGATTTATAACACATTTTTTTCATATAGAATCAGCACAAAGAGAAGAGCCCGAGAAAGAAGATTCTATTCGTCCTTTAAAAAGATTATGGAAACCAATTCATATCAAGATTAGCTGCAACTGTAGAGCTAGAACGCTTCAGGACGTACAAATAGAATGTTACATGAATGCTTCATCTCCAGTGGCTATTGCGTGGTTCAAGGATGGTGTGAAACGTTCGTTGTGTAACGCGGACTGCAGCAAATCACGTTTTTTGCAGACTTTTAATGAAACAACAAACGAAACTATGAGGGCCATTTTGAAAATAAAAGAAGTCAGACTCGAGGACGCAGGGGTGTACATGTGTAAAGTAAACACTACGTATAGTGTAGCTGAGGCAACTACCAGACTGACAGTTCACAGTAAGTTGAACTCCTCTTTACACTGTTTGATATCATCATAACTGCGGATATTAATCTTTAAGGAAAAATTATAATCTTGCAATTAGCATTTATCAGTTCAAAGTATTCATTACCAAAAATTGAGCTTAGCGAGTCACTTTTGTCACAATACAAATGAAAAAGATAAGAAGCAGGAAGAGGGAGAAGAAAAACAGGTCTACAAGTCAACTTGAGTAATGTAACCCGAAATCCTGCATCTCGTAACTTTCGCGTTTGGACTGGAATGTAAGACTTGAAAGTCCTGTTAATAAGCGAAGAATCTGGAATGTTTTACTTGAAATCCGGAGTCCAATTCCTTAGAATCCACTTTACCAGATGATAGAATCTCGAATCCATTCAAGGAATCCTAATTGGAGAATTCTACTTGACTAGTTGGGGAAATCCAGTCATTAGGTGCCGATATCCGATCCAGTCGTGGGCACTCGTCGTGGGTATCTAAAATTCGGTAAAGGAAATTTGAAATCCAGTCAACGAATCTAGAATCCAGTCAAGGGAATCTAGAATCCAGTCAAGAGAACCTGAAATTCAGTCTCTAGTCAAGATAATCTAGATTTTAGTCAAGGGAATCTAGTGTAATCCAATTATGGGAATCTAGAATCTAGTCAAGTGAATTTGGAATCTAGTCAAGGGAATCTAGAATCGAGTAATGAGAACCTGAAATTCATTCTCCAGTCAAGATAATCTGGAATCCATTCATAGGATTTTGGAATCCAATCAAAGGTAATCTAAAATCTTGTCAAATTAATCTGGAATCCAGTCAAGGGAATCTGGAATTCAGTCACGGAAACCTGGAATCCAGTTAACGGAATCTAAAATCCAGTCAAGTTAATCTGGAATTCAGTCAACGAAATCTGGAATTTAATCTCCAGTCAAGATAATCTAGAGTTTACTCAAGGGAATCTGGAATCCAATAAAATGTGTCGAGGAAATGGAAGTACAAACCGGAATCGAATCCCTTTCACCGCCAGACGTAAAAGAGGGAGATGAAATAGAGGAAGAACAATCGAAGAAACATTAATACTAATTTAATTCCAATCAAATTTACATTAACTGTTTAGATGCAAAACATTATTTAAACAATAGTAAAATATAACAAAAAGATAGTCCAAAATACTAATTCTGTTATTTTTCCTCCTTTAGCTCCTCTAGTGTTAGCTCGACAGCCCCCAAAGTTGTCTTGGAAAGAAGTAAGAACTTCTCATATGACCGTACATCAAAACAATGTTACAGCGGTGAAATTACAGTGTCAGGTGGTAACAGACACTACCAAACCTAAGATAACGTGGCTTAGAGATGGCGAGGTAATCCAACCCAAAAAGGATGTGATAAAAAATCAGGAGTGTAAACACGTAAGTGATGGAATATATTTTTTCACTGAAGGCAGCGAACAAGATGTTATAATTTGTGGACATCCATTGAACCATGAGAGTTTTGCCGGCCGTTACACTTGTCGGGCAGAAAATGAAATCGGAGCTGATGAGATACATGCAGACCTAAATATTCTAGGTGAGGTGAATAGAGTCGACATATTACGTCGAAATTGTGAATTTAAGACTATTTAGCTATTAATGATTAGACCACATTGTTTCAATTGTCAAATATGGCTTGCAATCTCTTGGTTTTTATTAGCTAATAATTTTTTTGTAGTTTTATTGTAGTTTGTATAAATATTACCGTGACAAATCATTGAGGAATAGCTGTTGGAAAAATTGGAAGACCTAACTAGATAATGTTACACACATTTTTCAGTTTCCATTTATAGTATGCCGTCGAACTAAAAGGGTTAATCATACAGATGTCTTGTTTTGCACAAATCAGAAATTCATAATATACCCTGTTTAAGTCAATAAATTTTATTCTTTTCTGTAAAATGAACGAAAATACTCAAAACTGGAACTTAGAAAATATTGCTTTAGTACGTACATGAATAATGCAAGAAACACTTGTTCCATTTATGCGAAATAAATGAAGAAACATTTGTTAACCCAATGAGCTGAATAAAACAACCAAATTTCTATTCTCCTAAGGTTAGTTTCAACTTGCAAGTACCATACTGATCTAGTTTCTTTCTTTTTCTCTTAGCAATTTTATTGTAGTTTTTTTATGTAAAGGGTAATAAAGAAAGATTGTTGTTGTTGTATTTTGACTTTGTAACAGACGTATGATTCAACTACACTTCTAATACTTGTCTTTCCCGGCTTGATAAGTCCCTGCACAGATTGTAGAGCCAATAGAAAAAGAATTGTTCATCGGAATGCCAATTTCGGGTTTATTTAACAAAACCTGTCGCGCCAAAGGAATACCCTTACCGAAAGTGGAATGGTGGAAGGTTCACGGCAAAGAGTCAACACTGGTAGCAACTGGAGAAGCTAAACAGAATGTTCAACTTGTGTTCACGGCCCTTGGTGAGAAGGATTTTGGAAAATATTCTTGTGTTGCACAGAATTGGTACAGAGATGAACGCGTCGTACATGTATATAAAGGTAACTCGTTGAAGTTGTTGCGGATATCTATATTATTTCTCAAATTCCTTACACGTTTTAAGGTTACGAAAATCCAGATGAAATTTCAGTGAGAAACGTTATTAATGCTCTGGCAACTTTAGATATCCATGATTATCTAAACGGAAAATATCAATCCTACAAATTACACTGCACAAACTGGTTTGAATTTTAACTTATTTTAACTTTAAAAGCCTTAAATTGTAATAATGTATTCAGGTATATATGACATTTTTTGTGGTATTGCAGGAACGGAGTTTGTTGCCATGGAAACCAAGTCTCGCATCTCGTTTGGTGTTGTTGTTATTGCCGTGGCATCTTTTGTGGGTTTGGTTCTCTTGTCAGCAGTTGTTACTTACCTTATTAAGCGCATGAAGAGAAAGAAAATGAATCTCAAATACATCACAACAACAGTGAAAATGTGCGAGGTATTTGATTGATATCTACATTACTATCTTAAGTTAAGGTATTTGATGTTGGCATTCTATTACTTTGACACACAAGTTCAGCAAACGTATACGTACCAATAGTAATGTAAACCCACTATATTGGGCCACTATGGCCACAATGTGGTCAACTGTCAAATATAGTGGCTACAAGTTACCACTGATATACACGTGCTAAACTTGTGAGTTTATTTTTCTCAGCGACGCCCAACAAGCGTTGCACTTATACTTTACTTTATTACTTTGACAGCTTAGTAATGAACACACTCTTAGCTCGCTCTGAACACCTTGGTGCCGACTTGCGAAAACGGTTTTTTTCTCGCCTAAACTGCACATAAAACAGTGATTGACTTCTGCTACGAAGCATAGCAAAAAACTAATAAGATCAAAATCGTTTTTAGCAGTTCAAGTGGTTGTTTGGCATGTTCTTTACATGGCAATAGTCATCTCCATATTCAAACTCAATACTTATGATGGTCGATGATGATTTTCTACTTTTCGAGTTTTCAGTGTCATTTTTTGTTCAGCACTGTTTTAGATTGTCAGTTACAACTTTTTATATCTAGTAATAGATTTCATAAAGATAGAGAACAGAGTACTGCAGGGGCCAAAGGAAACGGCTTTCAGGTTTTCCCCAGTACGCGGGAGTGTTTGTGTTTTTATTGCAGTAAAACATAATCCTGAAAAATTAATAAATCTATTCGATTTTCGAAAAAGAGGACTGAATTCGTTAGAAAAGACTCAATTCAACTGGCTTTTGAAAAACTCATGCAGCTAGTTGCTTAACCTAATATAGTATGTTATGATTTAACCCTTTAAGCCCCAAACAGACAAATGACGTGTTGGTAGATATTCCCAACTGAGCTCCATATAATTTCTATATAAGCAGTTTGGGAGTATTTAGCTTTTCAACTTCCACAGCTTATATTCCACCTGATCAATTCCTTATTTTGTATTATCGGTTATAATATTTTGTTTGAGTTATGTAGGAAAAGGTTAGGTGCTGATAAAATGCCTGGGGTTGAACAATTTCAAAAATGATTTTTTCGAGCCTCTTCCTACTAAAAAACATTTACGCTACAAAATTAATATTGTTGAATAAAATGATAGTTGAAGACTCTAAATATAGGCCCGTTTCTCTCCCCAGCTTGACTCTGCCCTGCAGTCTTTGGAGCACCTCAACGCCTTGCCTAAAATTGATCCTGGCTTGGAATTTAACGAGGACAACTTAATATTTGGCAAAACCTTGGGTTTTGGTCGTTTTGGTAGTGTTGTTAAGGCTGAAGCAATTGGATCCCTTCCCGTTAATACACCTAAAACATCTATGGAGTTAAAACGTTGTTCAAAACCCCATTGTTCATCCGAGGTAAAACTGAAGAGGCGGACTGACGACATGGATCTCAACAAAACTACTGTTGCAGTGAAGATACTTAAAGGTTAGACAATGACCACTTTCTCTTAGCTGCTGCTTCTTTTCATCAAAGACTTTTTATTCGCATATTTTTCCCACTGATTTTATGGCAGCTATAGGAGTTTACTTTTAATTTCATTTTCGGTTCAGTCTAATTTCATCAACCTCACCATCGCCATCGCCATTACCACCGCTATCATCATCATCATCGTCATCTTCTAAGTTCTCTTTCTTTTTTTATTCCTGCCTTCGTTTTCACAATAATATTCTAAAACTATGACTAGTGGTCAATTGTATCCAAAATTCATTTACAAATGGCTCCGCACGTGGACTGAGATTTGCCGATCTCAATCTAACTCCGACTGTTTTTCACTGGGTACCCCAGTTTTTCTCCCTTTGTAAAAAAGACTTTCAAATAAAGATTACTGTTGTTATTACTGTTATTGTTCTGCGCTGTGTTGTGTCGTGTTGCCTTGTCTTGTATTGTATTGTCGATTCAAAGGGAGTACTTTTTCACACAGCACAGTTTCTTTAAATGGTTAATTTGATAAGTTTGCACCACTATTTTGAAAGTGGTTTTAATTTGAACTCCTGAGTGACAGATGTTTGAATAAATTGTCAGTTGCTTTCCCTCTACCCGACCACCCTTCCAACATTCATAACATGTTTTGTTGGGACCACTAACTAATTTAACTTCGTTTACCTTTGTTACAATAGTTGAAAGAATAAACTATTATCTATAAAATAGCATTACAATATTGATAACTTATTTTACTTTCTACTTTTCCTAACACTACCTGGTCGCCACTTTTGTGCTGTAGAGAATGCAGTTGACAGCGATTACAACTTTATGGTCGCAGAAATAGTTAACATGATCAAACTTGGTAAACACGTAAACATCGTCAATATTCTTGGTACTTGCACTCATGGCAAGAGACTATTGCTGATCATGGAGTTCGCTGAGCACGGAAGCCTGTTGCTTTATCTCCGCCAAAGGAGGTCCGCTTATCGTGCCACGTGGTTTAAGGCAAAAATGGACCCTAGAGAAGAATACACAATACTTGACATGGTTATGGCTGCCTTTCAAATTTCCAAAGGGATGGAGTTTCTTGCTTTTAGAAAGGTACATAGTTTTTATTCTTAGAACTATGGTAGGAGATTTGTTTATCAAGTTTTTTCCATACAGCAGCACATCACACTAAACCATGCCATAGCATACCGCATAGTACCGCACTATACGTAATCAAATTTTATTCAAAACCATAACCTGGAAAGATCTGGAAATATAACTTGGAAGATCACAACAAATGGCACACCTACCATATAGCACACAACAACACACTACATCACTACCATGAAAAACTAAAAATAGGAACTTGGAGCTAATTAGAACAATTGACGTTACTTAGAACAATTGAGATAAACTGAAGTCTTTCAAAGTGACTTCCATGTTTAGTGTCTGATCACTTATCATTACAAACCATATAAATAACAATCACAGTGCGTGATTTCAGTGCGTACACTGTAACCTGGCAGCCATAAACGTGTTGGTTGGTGAAGGACATGTCATGAAGATTGGAGATTTCGGATATACAAGGGACATGAACGCACAACACGAAGACGTCCATCAACCGAGGGAATTGTTGCCCGTAAAATGGATGGCTCTCGAGTCTTTGATAAGCAAAGTATACACAGAAAAAAGTGATGTGTAAGTGTTTTCAAATATAAAAATACGTCGTATATCATATTCCCACGTGGAAAAAACTATGGCCGCACGTGAGAAAATTAAAACCGATTTAGACTAGTCCTCTAGCTGGGCAATATGACTCGATTTTGTATTTTTTGGTAGAATTTCAACGTTAAACTTGTTCCCAATGAAAGAAATTTATGTCATACAGCATGAAAATATGGATATAGTTGGAGTCAATGCTATGATATGCATTAAAAGTCATTTGGATGAGGTTGGCCTCCCACCGCACGTAAGCTGAGATTGTTAATCTCAAACTGACTCCGAGGGATTTTTTCCGGGTACTCCGGTTTTCCTTCCTCAGCAAAATCGACTCCAAGCTGGCTACATCTGGGTGTGGTGCTGTGCTACGACGTCATGCATGGATGGTGTTCTGGGACCGAGCGCCTAGACAGCAGCACAGCTCCTTTGGTCCGACCTCGTTGAGCTGCGTCCTTGGCAATGCAGTCTCTGCGACAAAGGGCGATTAGCAAGCACTCCTTTACCCTTTATGACTAAAGAATTATTTGCTCATATTTCTAAGTTTCAAATGTAATAGTGCTTCGAGTCCGTTAATCTTTCTACACATCTGACAAAGACCCAACATTTGTATGTCACACGCTATCGTTAACTACTAGTAACAAAATAAAGAAAGTTATATAGAGGTAATTTAGGTGAATGCGCGGAGATTAAGCAATCAAAATTAGCCTCACAAAAGTTGTGCCTTAGCACAATATTGTTTTCTTCATATTTCTGTCTTGATTTTGGATTAGAAATCCTAAAGGAAAATGTAAAATCTTTCTTTACTTATCAAATAATAATCGCCTATAATTTACGCATTGCTACAGTTGGTCCTTCGGTATTGTCCTGTGGGAGATTCTTACTCTTGGTCAAGTTCCATATCCCGATGTGGCCAATGAAGATCTACTGGAGTTCCTGAGAGACAGCAACAGATTGCCTCAACCCAAAAACTGCCCGCTTGAGATTTACAACATAATGAGGAGCTGCTGGGTTCAAACTCCACATAACAGGCCAACGTTTCAAGTTCTTGTGAAGCAAATTGAAACTCTTTTGAAGAATAAGGGAGTTGAGGTTGTATTTTGTTTTTAGATTATCGTTGATTCGATCTTTTGATAGGTGTTCTGTTGTCGGCATATAGTAGTTGTGACTGTTTGTGTTGTCTGATTCGTAACCATGAGGTCATCGATTTAAACCCCGGCCAAAGATTTGTATTGTGCTCTTTCCTCGTGCTCCTGGTGGTTAGCTTTCAAATTCGTCCTTTTGTGTCGGTTTTCTTCTAAATTCTGTACCTTGAGGTTTTAATATCGCAAAATGGACCACTGACAAGTCCAGCTAGGGGGTAAAAGGAAGGGGTGCATCGTTGGTTTTCACTGATAGCACAGATATACGAGCTGAATGAACCAACACCTTAAAGATTACCTTGAAATTTCTCGTCCAATATTTGAGGAATAATGCTACGAGTGCAGAATGTTTGGACATAGGTTGTTTTTAGACATACATAAACTTATTCAGTTAAGTTCTTTCAGGACCTCGCACATGCACCCCGGACGTCAAAGGAAATTGATGGAAAAGTTGCCAATTACTCAACAACGATGGCAGAAAGATCTTCTCTTTACAACGAAGAAGCAGCAAGCCTTCTAAGCCTTCTGTCTAATGAATACCATGCAAAAGACCAAAACAATGAAGAACTTTACAGGTACGTTGCTTTATTTAGTGACATCTCAGTATCTTCATTTTCCGTCTAGGTACGACAGCAGTGTGATTTCTGCCTTCCATTCAAAAAGTCCCGATTTCAAACCCCGGCTCTGCCGAGTGATAATAATAATAATAATAATAATAACAATAAATGATAATAATAATATTAGTAACAATAACGATAACGACAGCGATAACGATAACGATAAAGATAATGATAATGATAATAATAAAGGTTTATTACAGTGTATCCCAAAACTAGAGGCTCTTCACCTGTAATTATACTAAAAAAATGATAAACATAGGTGTGACCTTTTTTCCCGCGAAAGTTAACTAAGCTTTTCATCCTTACGGTAGTCAGTAAAATGAGTATTAGTTTCTGCTGTAGGCTAAAGTTCTACAGATAAGTGTATTTTCCAGTGAGAGTCAAAGACTTTTATCTGCTTGACACTACAGAAAACAGAGATAAGGGCCGGCTCTAATGGTCCACCAAGGCTCGTAAATGGATTCATCTTTTTCCTTGTACGAAAACGATAAGGGGTCAGTTTAATTTTGAGAATTAACAAATAAATGAATTTATGGATAGTAGAAAGTCGGAAAGTATATCGACAAATACACTGCAAGGCTCTGAGTATGAAATTCCTGATTTATATTTTGTTTCCTAACATGGAAAAAGTTGAAAATGTATGATGCTTTTCTGTAGGTGCGAATCTCCTCTCCCTGCCCTGCCGCCATGTCTTCCAGATCAGTTGCTTGGCAGTGACATTACAGATTACTCTCTGCCTCTCCCACCCGTCCTTCCCAGCTACGAAGCTGCTCTTGAAGATGAACAAAATGCCAACAAATCTCCTCAGCCGAACGGAAAAGAAGAGAAGATGAAAAGCCAAACTCTTGGGCGTGCGCAGAGAGAAACAACAGAGTCATTACGGCAAGTTATGGTCAAAGTAGAGGCAACAAGAGGTGATCAGACGCGAGTGTAGGAAGAACCTTGTTAGAGCCAAGCTTTATCTGACGTGTTTTTCAGTTATAGTGTTTTTGATAATCGCATGAAATAGCTATAAGATTATTGTATTTAAAAACAGTGCATGTTTATTTCAAAAGTCAAAGCCAAGAAGCCGGGCTTAAAAGTGTGCAGGGACTTTTTTAGTTTTTATATAGTGTTTTAGTATAAATCTACTAGCGTTCTATTTCCAATGCTGTTCTCTGATTGGCTACCCTACCCACTATCTATTTGGTGATAGATAGTGGGTAGAGATTGTCAAAAAAATGGTGGCCGCTCCTTCGAGGTTTTGAAGTGTTGTATTTGTATTCAATAAAATTGACAGCCTTTTTTTGAACGACAAGTAAATTTATACTAAAACAATTAGCGCGCGATAGAAATCTCGAGCTCATAATCTAATTGTTAAATATTAGGTGGAGAAATTCTGTTTGCAAGCAAAATAACCACTGAAATATTTGTTAAGTTTGACAAGCATCAAACAAATT
>JAOCNB020087896.1:0-11965 GCA_026546465.2 Palythoa caribaeorum | reverse complement strand
TCTGCAATAGGTGTATTTTTTCTCTTGTTTAGAAATGCTCGCAACGCTTGGTATAAAAGCAAAAATAACTCCAAGTAGGAGTTCGCAAAATTTTAAAAAAGGACATCGGTGAAAAGTAGGAAGGCCATATAACATCTAAAAGTTTTTCTTTTTTTTCTGTCATTGCGAAGTGGCAGAATATGAGCGCACTGAAAGTCACAAAATTTACGTGTGATTTTTGCATATTTAATTAAGGAAAACCCATATTTTCGTTTTTTCCAGATTTCTCCAAAACTAAGCATTTCGAAAAAGTTTGATTAATATTTTCGAAAATAGTTCCTCAGACTTATCAATGGGACAAAGTATCAGAAATTCCGATATTTGCAAACTGTCCGGCGATCCTCGATATTTACAGACAGACGCTCTTAAATACAATATATTTTTATATATAAAAGATTGTGTTTACGTAAATGTCTGTAAATGTATAGTCGTGTTGGCCATTAATGCATCAGTTTAAAGAAATTAAAATCAGAAGTGTGCCTTTACACGTCTTGTTCATGATTTAATCAGGTTACTGAGCACTTCCACGCCAGTCATGAATACAAATACTTTCAGACTGACTACTATTTCTATAGTTTCTATTTGTTTTATTTTGATGGCGCCTGTATGTATAACAAATAGAATAATAATAAATAATAAATATGAATTTAGAACCATAGAATTGGAAACCATAGAAATCCGCCTTAAGCTTAAAAATATCATAGAAGTACTTTAATATTAAACAGATATTGCTCTTACTATATATTGGGCAGCGCAGCTGCTCCAACTATCTTTGCGAAGACTAGCAGGAGGAGACACATATCAAGACAAGAAGAAGAAAACCTTGCTCGTCGTTGATACAAGGTAATACATAGTCTTTGAGATTTGAGAAGGAGGACTAGTATTAAGGTTAGACTATTAAAATGGTATTGAACGAAATGCTAGGTCCTGATCAAAAACGCCGCCCTCAGATGTCAATATTTGTGTGTTGGACAAAACATAAGGTTCGCCACTAATAACGCTTTACTTGATTACGTTTATTTTTGCGTATTGGCGATTTTTTTTGATTTTGCAGAAAGTAATTTTTCCAGTTTTAAAAGAATAGTTTTTCTTGCGGTGTATTAATTCTGCTTGTTTATTGGAAAGTGGTGTTTAATTGACCTGTCATGGAATCGACATTTTGAAAACTTTATGGTACGTAGGGGAAGTTACAACTAGACGAGACCAGACAAAGGACATTATTACCGGCATACTGCTGATGAGCGATAAAATGCAGGATAACAGTTAACAGATTTCTACGATTATATTAATCAAATACCACATGTTACAAAAAGTGGCTTGAAGAAATTCGGAACTGTAGACGCTCTTTTCAATGGAATGCCTTCGACTGATATCTTTTCCTGCAAATCTTTTTTTACCAGTTCTGAACATTTTATTTCTCGTTTTATCGTTTTGTTTCTCCACGAAAGAGACGTTAATTTCAAATAAATTTCAACAACGTGATTTCAATTGTCAGTTTTGTAATTGTATGTATACTTTCGCAGGCGGTGGAAATGTTTTGCCGCATTTTTTTGGGGTAGATCGTAAATAAACCGCACTGAAAAGGTCAAAAACTAAGACTCGTAAAAGTGTTGTGGCACACTATCTAAAAGGTATCGTGTTAATGGACATTTGCACATTCTAGGGAGATTAGATAGCTATTTTCTGATCGCAGAATTCAAAACAAGGATGATTCGATGGCGTCGTATGTCGTGGTTTTCTTCTAGACGGTAAACGTCTACTATTAGAACTAAATTCATATCTTTAGAGAGTTCAAAATGGAAAGGAATAAGAACCAAGAAAACTCAAACGATGGTAATGGGTGGCGATAATGGCTTAGAAGTAATGATATTGAACATTCTTTGGGTAGCAAGGAGGTCTGAATCAAAAATCTTCCTGAATACATTTAAAACAAAACTCCACCTCGCAACAGTGCGGTCAAGTTTTAAGTGGATTTTTCGTCTACGGTATGCAAATTTCGCTGGTTCATCCGAATGTATTGCTCATTAAATAAACTCGAATTTTTTGGGTGTTTTAAATTTTTGCGTTCTCACAACAACACGCATTGGGATAGTAGTATACTTTTGCAGAACGCTTATTGGGATATCCAAGTCACTATTTTTCGTGAACACGTTCTTTATGACGTTCACCTATAGAGATTTAGCCAAGCCTAAAAGCAAGGCTCCATTAACAATAATTAGCCATAAAGGAATGAGGAAGAAGTGTACCCAAGATTGTAGAAATTAAGTACGCAGTGTATCCGAAATTTTCCAAGAGACGATTTTGCAAGGAAAATGTCGATTGAAAATCAAAAGTCTCTTTTCCGATCGGCAGACTGTTATCATTAGCAAGCATTTATAGTCAGATCATTTCTCGTTTGTATTCATAATCTTGTGGTAGAACGAAGAAAATATTTTTCAAAATTGTTTAAACTGGTAAAGCCTCTTAGTAGCCTTTCAAAGAGCTCTTTCTAGAAATAGTTTAGACGCACTATTAGTATTACTTTTCTGGTTAAGAGCTTCAATTTTGAAATCATAGTGTGACTGAATTTTTGCATTCAAAGTTTCTTTCCTTTGAGTTTTTAAAAGGCTACTAATGAAAGGACTATTTTTTCTTAACTGTATCTTATCTTTTTCCATTTGCTAGTCATGTATTTCAAGCCCTGCGGAATCCTTTTGCTGATGCTCGTCGGGTATTGTAAGTATCAAAATGTACGCCGGGGCACGAGTACGCTCACGAAAGGAATTAGAGGGGGGTGGGGAGGAAGAACGTTTTGCTTACGAATGTACTCAACTGCGCACACTCACGTGCACACTCACGCGCGTTTCCGTTCACACACACACCCACCCACGCACGCACCTTCTTGTACATGTGCGCATGCACGAATACAGTCATGCACTTGAACGAACATCAATAAAAAGTACAAGATGCTTTCTTATAATCAGGAAGTTATCAGAACTTTTTCAAATTTTCCTCGTTGCTTATATTCTGCTCTGTTTGTTCTTTGCAGGTGCAGGTATGGTTTCCTACCTTCGTGATCTTGCAGAAGGAAAACCAAAACCCTGACGAGTGATAAGTAGAATTATTTTGATAATGAACTTGAACTTCAAGTTTTGGCATTAAAATAGTAATTTCGAAGGTTTAGATGACTCGGTCATCTTTTTTTTAAATCCCAATATGTCAGATTTCTATGAATTCTTTATAGATATATCGAAAATGCCTAATGCCTATTTCCAGTGGCGCATAATGTTTTTTCTTTTTTTTATGCTGAAAAAGGATGCAGTATTTTAACCGAAGCGTCAAAATCAACTCTATTTTAGTGAATGACAACAAACATTGTAATTGAAATCACTAAGTTAGTTTAAATTTCTCCTATGAAAAAATATCATAAAGGCAATCGGTTTCAAAGGGTTTCAGGCTTGGAAACAGATCTATATATTGAACGACAGAAAAGACTCATTTTGGATAACTTTTGATACTTACTTTGTAGTACTCTACTCTGTCAATAAGGCTGTGTCGCGTTGATTTAATTCTCATTATCGATTATCTGACTAGAGTCTGTTCAAAGGTTTAAAATTAATTAGGCAAACGCTTAATTCTTTACTGTAGGCGAATGTAAGGATTCGCGTTGGGACTGTAACATATTGGCACGGGATGGTCATTGTCATTCTAACCCGTATGCAGTATTACGTGCATGCCCTATTGCCTGTGCTGTTGATTGCGGTAAGTACTTTATAGCCTAGCCTTCTCAGCTCCAATTAGTTCTTCTATAGGTTTCCACTTTGTTTAACATTGGAATCAAGTTGGAAGGCTGTAAAGCGTCTTCCCAAAGACTCCGTAGACTACGGTGGGTCAGTGATAGAACACAGCAGTCTCCAGATAAACTGGAGCACGGTATTGGTAACAAAGAGGTATAACAACTTAATAGTTGTTTCATCGAAAAACGGCACTGTTATGGCGGCAAAATTGCACTTTTTATTTATGGCCTGCATTATGCTTGTGCACCTGTATTTTACTCGAAACTATAAAGGTATAATGTTTGAGATTAAGTTGTTTGCTTTCTCAATAGATCCCTGTGAGGATCACAGGTGGGACTGCCCCAGCCTGAGCAACCACTGCCACAGCAATCCGTTCGCTACAATCAACGCCTGTCCAAAAACCTGTGGTGCTTGCAGCTAAAAGATAAATCTGCAATCGGTAAGATCTTTCCCAGACATGTTTAAATAACTTGGGTCAAATTTATTCCTTAGCCATAGCTTCAAGTAAAGAAAAATTCATTCTTTCCGACATACTCTTCATCCAATACACTCTTAGCCGCCGACAAGTTACCTCAGTGGTAGAGCATCGGACTAGCGTGCGGGATGAAAGTGCTGCCCTTGTAATGACATCTGCGAATGGTTAGACATTCTATTCTTCTCGGATATGGACGATGAACCGTAGGCCTCGTCTTACAACCCTTTATATATAATTCGCTCACTTATTGAAAAGAGTAGGGCACGTAGTTTCCTCTAACCGGATGGTTAAGTTCTCGGAGACAATAGCTCCAGAGTAAAGTAATCTGAAACGCAGGGGTAAATAGACACTATGCAAATATGGTTGTCATTAAGGTGGGACTAAAATTCTAAAAAAAAGAAAAATCGAGGTTTGGTTATTCACGAAATTCGAATGTTGAAATAATGAAGTTTTATTTTGACAATTTCTGTTGCCATAAGTTTAAAGCTCGTTTTCTCAAAACGAGTTATTTTTGCCGTTGAGAAAAAAATATTTTGAGAAGGATTTGGCCAATTGAACTGACATTTTCAGGAATTGTTGTTCTGAGTAAGTTCTGTAGGATGCCAAACTTTTCCACCCATTGCATTTTGTCGAAGTTATGCCTTGAAACGTATGCTGGATTTTCTGTATCAGATTTAAGTGGTCATCATTTCATGTGTTTATAACTTTTCCCAAATCTCTATGCTTATCACAGTAAGCTTTTTGTCGTCTTTTGAAAACTGTAAAAAATGATTCCTTTTAATCAGTTCTTGCAGGCGTTATCTTTTCTCAAGTAAGTCCTGGCATAGAACAGCAGGTGGCAGATTAATTCAGCCGGTGTCAGATTACAATACAGTCCTAGGGCACAAAAGTATTTTTCCATAATTTTTTGCTCTCTAAGCTTTCTAAATATGTATTCTTTGCCGCGGTTTGGAATCAAATCTTAGCTACGAAAAAAAGTTTAAAACTGGTGTGTTTTTAGGTTAAGCCCCTTTTAAATTATTCTCTTGTTCGTATTGGTTCGTTGGTGCATTGTCGAGTATAACAGCGCAGCCACCATATGACAATCTTTGAGAATTTATACTGAAGTAGCTGCATTGCGTGCGGAACACTTGCACTGCCTTCCCCCTGAGTTGAATGGTTGTTAAGACTTCCATGCCTACGACACCTCTACCACTTATCTAAAGTAGCGTTAAGTGACCTTTGTGCCAATCAGTAGGCTAGGGAGAATTAGGCAATTATCGCTATCTTACCGTTAACTTTCAATGAAAGCATCCAGTATCCTACTTAAGCTTTAGGAACAGCTAAAAGGAGCTTCGCGCTTGTAGGGGTTACCCAACCCCCACAAAGTCAGTCACAGTATGTCACATGATATGTAGAAACTGGTCGACCACGGTTGGTTGGTTGGACAGGCCTATGTTTTAACTTTGTCTAGTTATTTTTTGGGAACTAGGGCTAACACACGAACAACTTTTGTTCTCCACAGTAAGATGGATAACCTAGAAACGCAAGCACTCAGGATCCAGATTACAGATTTCTAAAGCAGGCGTGGGTGATAACTGTAACAGCTGGGGAAACAGCCATATTTGTAAATGGATGTTAATAAATTGAGGGTATAAATGGAACTGGTTGAACTAGTCTGTTTTATTATCATCCTTTTATTTAACAAATTGCCATAAAATTCACGATCCGAGGGGAACTTAAAAAAAAAAGGTAATACTGGGAAAGATAGAGGAAATTAAAAAAAAAAGATGTAAATTCACCAAAGGCTCTTGTTAGAATTCTCTTTCACCTAACAGTTACCAATCATAAGACGCTTTAATTTTGGTGATATGTGGTGCTAACAAACCGAGAACCATTTGAAACATGTGAGTATTCACCCTTGCGGATGAGTTTCTCAAGTAATTCACGCGACATAGACAAGATACGAGTTTAACACTAGTACCACTGACGAAGAGCCAGTTGTGGCACATGAAAATAAACAAACAAACAAACAAAAAGAGAATCAAAATTTTTCATTTTTCTCCCAGGGATAGCCCATGGTGGGATTTTTTTCCCTTAAATTTCTTTTCTAAATCCGTCAAAAAAATCACAAATTCCTTACGGTCCCACGTCTGGTCAAAAACACGCAAAATTTAGTGACTAATAGCGTATCATAAACTTCGCTCTGTTCAATCCCCATCACAATTTAACACTCCAGTTTGAGCCTGGAAATGTGTTCAGGTGGCGTCATCAAATTATCAAATCCAAAAGTCAAGAGCCGCCAAAACCTTTATCCTCATCAGGCATAAGAGATACTAAATCTATATTTATCTACAATTTTCCATCTCAAAAGCGTCCTTCGTTTGGGAACTAGCGCATTTTGAATTTCAGAATTATGGCGAAGCGTCGCAAGAAGCTAAGATCGCGTTTGTAGAAAACTCTATTTTTATCTCGTAATTTCTAGCCATTTTAGGAGTTGAAGTATTAGGGTGAATTGCGTTTTAAATGTTTTTTTGGCTCGGTTTAGATAATCAAATGTTTAGATAGTCAAAGTAAGTTCCTGATGCATACACTATTTCCCGGCCGCCATATTGGAGAACTAAGGAGGTCCCCAATAATTTAGGTCTTATAATTTTTCCCGGAACATTTCGACGAATATCTCAAATTTGGGACAACGCAAACATCTGAAACTTGGAGAAATGTCTTCTTTACTTATCGTCTATAATATCGCAGTATCTTAACGTTATCCACTGAATGGTCTTTTATTTTATGTTCTATTGTGTGACAATTCTCTCGTGCACTCTACATTGTTGAGAAGTTTGCAAGTCTTCTGAGTAATACTAATAGTGCGTCTAAACTATTTCTGATTTAAAGAGGCGGAAGCCAGCAGGGTTAACTCCCACCTGGTTTTCTGTTCTAGCTACAAAGAACACAGGCGTCCCAAACACACGATTCGAGGAATCGATCAAATATTAATGATTTATCTACGCCTATCGAGTGAGACGTGACTGCCTTAAGCGTGCGGAGTTGTGTTACATATTGGGCGCTCTACAAGGCATTGTATGAAATTTAAAATAACGAAGAATAAAATCGCACAAGGAAATATAATGCTACTTCTGTAAAATAAAATTAAGTAAATGAACTCACCTTGCCTGGTTTCTGTTGTCCATTTGGCCTATTTCGTCGTTTTCGGGGGTTTTCAGGTGTTTGTCGTGGCTTTCTATAGACGAAGTCAAGGCTGGACACTGCTGTTTCGAAAGACCTGGACTGAAAAGCCATTTTCTCGCCGAAATTCAAATCCGCTGCTCGATTTTTCCCTCCAACTCAAAGAAGGATAGTCCATCGGTCCCCCTTTCTGGTCGGCTTGGAAAAATCTTAAAATTTCCCGCTCCAATTCGAACGATTTTTGCTTCACTGCTAGAGGTTTCAACTTTCCAGCTCGTCGTGTGATGATCAAACGAACTACGACAGAGTTTGAAATCAACATTAGCGACCGCTCCTGCGTGATAAATTCGACTTACCAGACGGGTGCACAGTCAAAAATTTCCGTTAAAATACAACCCTCTCCCCAGTCACGTCTCACTCGGTACGCGTAGATTAATCATTAATATTTGATCGATTCCTCGCGATGCCGAAAAGAAAGATGCCGAAAGTAAAGAAACCGTTTTCGTCACGCGGTTGATCTTACATTACACTGAGGCGTCAAAAGGCTCCCGTGGGGTCGTGGGGAGAGGGTTGTATTTTAACGGTAATTTTTGACTCTGCATCCGTCTGGTAAGTCACGTTTGTCACGCAGGAGCGGTCGCTAATGTTGATTTCAAACTCTGTCGTAGTTCGTGACGAGCTGGAAAGTTGAAACCTCCAGCAGTGAAGCAAAAATCGTTCGAATTGGAGCGGGAAATTTTAATATTTTTCCAAGCCGACCAGAAAAGGGGACCGATGGACTATCCTTCTTTGAGTTGGAGGGAAAAATCGAGCAGCGGATTCGAATTTCGGCGAGAAAACGGCCTTTCAGTCCAGGTCTTTCGAAACAGCAGTGTCCAGCCTTGACTTCGTCTGTAGAAAGCTACGACAAACACCTGAAAACCCCCCAAAAACGACGAAATAGGCCAAATGGACAACAGAAACCAGGTAAGGTGAGTTCATTTACTTAATTTTATTTTAAAAAGTAGCATTTTATTTCATTGTGCGATTTTATTCTTCGTTATTTTAAATTTCATACAATGCCTTGTAGAGCGCCCAATGTGTAAACACAACACCGCACGCTTCAGGCAGTCACATCTCACTCGATACGCGTAGATAAATCATTAATATTTGATCGATTCCTCGAATCGTGAGTTTGGGACGCCTGTGCAAAGAATAACAACCAAAATTACACCATTGAGCTTAAAGTTCACTGTATGGCCGCAAATACACCTGCTGTACATTATTTAGTTAACGGTAAAGGAAATAATCAGTATTAGTCCATACAACCACACTTTTGCACCAGTTCTTGCAGTAGGGCACATATGGAGCTTTCCTTCTCACTGGTGGACTTGGAACGTCTAGACCAAGTTCAGTGCAGAAGAACTGAAGCTGCCCCACTTTCTGCTTTGCAAGGGAACCTGCCTTGATCATTTCACACACATTTTGCTGATCACAAATAATTGGGTGGACAAGCTGAATTGCTGTTAATAAAGACTCTCTAGCCGGTGACAACGTTTTCCTCTTCTGTTACAGCCGCCAGGTCGTCTTCTTCGAATGGTTCTCCCGCCGGTTGTTTTCGGGTCTTTGCAGCAAGCCTTGAAAAAAATGAAGAAACCTGACCGGGCGTTAGAAATCCAGACTTAGAGAACAGACGCATTTCTCTAGCAATGATTTCAGGATTCATTTTGCGTCCAGTATCCTGTCCGATGTTGAATTTGGAAACTAAGAAGGATTTCTGCTTTTCGTTAGAACGATTTGGCTTTTTAGTTGCTTTAACGATGAGCAACAATAGCGAGTGGAAAGAAAACTTCAGACTGTCTTAACCTAACAGTAGGCTTTTCTTGGCGGCATTTTTGTTTCTCGTTGTCGAGGCAACAAACAGCTTGTTAACCATTTTGTCGTTAATGTTCCTGGAGTTGTCGTCCTGTGTAAACGGTTAAGAATCTGAATATCCTTTTAGTGTAAACGCCAACAAATCCGAATACTCTAAAACTGATGAATCCGGAAACATCTACGAATCCGGAAACATCTCCTCTAGTGTAAACCTAGTCTTAATCTGGTGAAAAGAAACTGGACTGGGTAGATTGGGGAAGGAAAGAAGTAGAATAGGTTTCATAGGGGGGACTGAAGAGTTTATTTACTTTTCACTTGCCTGCCTTACTTCGACAAAACCGGTAAAGTAGAGAGGGCGTTTATAAAAACACTTACGGCTTCCATTGGGTACAAGAGTACCCGCAGAGTGAATATAACAGCTGACTGGGTGAAGTCTATCCCCCTGTCGCCTTTGGCCTTTGTCTTGTGGACAGCCATCTCGCTAAGAACAGCACAGTTTCTTTTATTGCACCGCCAACGGACACCGTAAATATCCCGATGGATTGGACAGATCGTCAAGGTCTTTTGTGTCTCATGGAATATTCCTTTGTGTCAATATAAAGCATTTGAATGTTGTCATTGTCGAAGTCGAATTAAGGTCACTTCTATCCATTTATCCCCTCGTTATTTGCAAAATTTTGCCAACAATGAAATAGGAAAAAATGTTTTGTACGATTGAATGTTGATTCCGAAAGTGGCAGATTATAAAGATGTTACGTATTAAGTCTAAAACGTTACGTCGACAAAAAAATAAAGAAAAAACCCAGACTTGACGTTTTTTATTATTTATAAAATAAATGATAATTAATGAATAATGTTACAAAAGTCGATGAATGCTCACCTGCGCTTAGGTGATGCGAAACATCTCTTTGGCATTCGCCGAGAGAAATACAACTTGCTGAAGTGGCAGTCTGACCACAGCTGGAGTCGAGGTTTATCAGTGTAGAAAACGAACACGATATGAATGCCATCTAGACCTGTTAGTATTCAGACTAAACTGCATCGAAAGTGCATTTGGCTTTTTTGCGAAATCAAATGTTAAGTAAAAAAACATGACCAAGATAAAGATAATGCCGTTGAATCTTGCTTCATTTCAGTTTATTTCTTCCACTTATCTACCAATTGAGAATAAGCGTGTCGTTTTCCATGTTGTTGACAATAATAATAGCTAGCAGGAAACGAGAGTTGGCACTCGACCATTGACAGTCTATTTTGTGTTAGTGTCTTTTTCCTTTCCCTTCTAGAATAAAGTTAACGTTCAAAAAGCTCAAAAACGGTATTCAAAGTTCTTTGGAACATACAATTTTTTCTGGTTCTTAACTTTGGCGACAGGTGTTTACATTTGGTCCTTGGGGAATAACCACGGCACATCATGTCAAAGGATCTGTAAACGTGCCTGTGTTTTAAACTTAAGTTAAATGTTGAAAAACAAAAACAAGTAAACAAAGCAAATCTTTCGCTGACTCTTGTTCCGCTTTTACTTCGTTCCACTTGTTCACCAAATATTGTTTCAACTCGTTCGTATCAGTCCCTATGTTGTTGACAAAGATAATAATTTCAAGCAGAAAACGTGACATGACACCTGACCTTTCAGAGTAAGTTTGTGAAATATTCGTTTCTTTTTCTCATCCCACCTACTACAACAGAATGAGCGTTTCTTCAAAAAAAAAACTTAGGCCGTTGCAAAGTTCTTTGCAGCATACGGTTTTTCTGGACGAACAAAAAATCTTATTAAACTTTGCCGGGCGATACAGGCGCTTGCGTGGATAATGATATAACACTTGACCTTTACCGCATTATTACTGTTTGTTCATTGTTAGATAATTTAGATATCGATAATTCGAAATGATTTTCAGCTAACTCGTGTTTCAGCTCCTTTCCCATGTTGACAGTCATCGTTGTGCGGGAACACGAGAGTATCTGATCGGATATCAAATAAATAAATTAGCTAGTTCAATCAATTCCACGAACTTGTGATTGCGTGACAATGGTAACTGTAACGTAAATAACGAGTGAATAGCCTTTTTTTATAAATTTCGTATCAGGCGGCGTTTCGATTGCCCAAGCTGAATTTTGTATATGTTGTAAAACAATAAAAGGACTTTGTAAAAATATGTTTTCTATTTTAAATTTCCATGTACCAAGGAACGAAAATCGCCTTCAAAAATGCTCCATTTTTAGGGTTTTATCAAAATGCAAAAACTAGCAATCTTTGGGTGCTTCTGATCCGAAGTGAAAGTGCACTTCTTGGCAATATTTTTACAGATTTGTGTTGTTATTGAGATGCCAAATATACATGTAAAAGATAATTTAACTATACCGAGTCGTCGTCCACTGAGAGCGATGTGAATATGCACACGTTTTCAGCTAAATCTCATGCCGGCAGCAGAGCGAAAACCGCAATTCTACTTTTTGCTGGATTTCTCGAAATCAAAAACTCTCAAGCGAGTTATAGTTTCATTTTCGAAAATAGTTCACCAAAGGGTTTCTCCTGGCAAAATATGAAGAAATCCGTAATTTGAGTTTTGAAAATTAATTCTCGATATTTACAGTCCCCTCGTCTTAAATATTTCATAATATTTAGGTCGGGCCGAACGGGAGTATCGTCGCTCTCTTT
>JAOCNB020087855.1:0-11966 GCA_026546465.2 Palythoa caribaeorum | reverse complement strand
AAAAAAATCGAAATTTGAATACGCAGAGAGACGTTTATTTGACAGCCAAGAGTAATAGGCCTTTGAAAGACTAGAGATCACATGGTATAAAACACAACACACTGGAGGGCAGAGGAAATGGGAAATCTTAAAGAAAGAAAAATTACGCTTTCCCAGTTAATTGTGTTTTGATTTGTAGTCTTGCACATTATTTTGCCTTCCAGTACGGCGTATTTTGTACCATGTGACCTCTATAGGGCTGTAAAAGGCCTATTCAACAAACATTGAAGGTAGTTTGCCTCTAAATTCTGCCCCATAAAATTTAAAATACATGTAGTGCGAGGCATGTCGTTTTTCAATGCCTTGTTTTAATTTTCTGTTTTGTTTTGTTTTTTCTTCAATAAAAATTGCTCACCGAACTAAAGAACAAATGAGGATGTCGTGGTAAAAAAAATATAAACTTTGAGTAACAGCAAAATTTACTGGTTCGTGTAAAAACACTGACATGTTTACGTGTATCGCACAAGGTAACGAGTTTGTAGCACCTGAGGTACTGGAATGTATTTCAAACGTGTCTGCCGTAAATCAAAAACTGCCGAATGAACGCGATAAATCATAATCACTTTATTTCATGTGTGATTCGCTAGGACATTTGCCATTTTTCACAGTTATCCATTTGGCTTGAATACTGCGCAGCGGAAAAAACAACCAAAGCAGATGTGCTACTGAAAAATAATTTTCGGGATTAGTACGTCTTATTTATTGATTAACAAACTCGTGCTATACCTATGTATATTAAAATAACTACTTGTTTTTAATTCATTTTATGTATTTATTCGTTTTTAAAACGTGTATATATATTTTAGATGCGATACATCTGTTTCCGGTTGTTGCTTCATTTTACAGCGGTAACACAATGACAAAATCTTTTTTTATAAAACTTAGACTGCGGCTTTCAGTTCATCAAAGATGCCACATGCTGTGCGATTGTAGATTATTCAGTGTAAATCGACTTACGCGCACTTCAAATTTGAAACATGGTTTAATCAGTTTTAAAAAAGTTTTGAAAAAATGAAACAAATTACTATGAAGCACCTATCTGGAACGAAATACAGCGGGTGATTGTAATTCTATACGTAATAATTATTTGTGTAATCTTTAATATTTTGCAAAATGGCTGAACTATCAACAGATGACTGTGAAGCTTCGCAGACTATAAAGTGATTAACACGGAGTTTTCTTCATATAAAAAAGACGCGGTTTTCTGCAAACTCCGCTATCTAGGATCATGCCGAGAGAACGAAAGCAAAGACGCGTCAAAGCAGCTAAATTAAGGATACTTTGGAAGATTATGCTCTGGCCAGTTGATTGAATACTTAATAAGGCTTATTCTGAATTAGCTGATTGAAAATATAATTGCAGTTATGTCGATGGTTTTGCAGGTAAATCTCAATTGTTTTTCAAACACAATTTGACAGGTTGATGTAGAACTGCGAAAACTTGCACTAAATCAGTTCAATAAAGGAAAGCAATTTGTTTAAAAATTGTCATAAAAAACCAGGATACTTTGGCTGTCGACCCCAAAGATATGATATCAGATTCTATTATAAGAAGTAAAAAAATAAACCGAATTAGATCGACTACAATCAGCGTCTGTATATTATTATAGTCGAACGGAGTTTCTCAGAAAAGTTAGCAAGAAAGATGCTTCTGCTAGTGTACATCAACAAATCCAAATGCAGATCAACTAATAGTATTATAGAACCTACCCGATAATAAGATAATAGCAGCTATAAATCGCCGAAGATTTCCGATGTTTCCTTTGTAGACGTGTCACTTTCGAATAAAGACGAATTTGATCCGTTCAGGAGAATCCTAAAACACTGTGATTTAACCGAGCGGTGAAATTCTTGTTTCGATGTTTACGACGAACAACGACCAATGGCGGGAATCTCGCTCGCTTGTTGATTTTTAAAAGGTCTTTCATTGACATAGAAACGGAGATGTCGTCAAGACACAACAAAACGCTTTGAATCGAAGCAACTCCAAAGTATCGTAAATTGAAACCAGCTGACCTGTGTTACCCCATAATATGCGTTATAAGTAAGACTTTTGTCACTCATGTAAAGACGTCACTTGAAAAGCGAATAATGTGACAGATAGCGGAAAAAAACAAATAAAAAAGGCAAATAAGACGCGTGTATTTTGAAAAAGCTAATAATCTTTAAAACATTTCGTGCTGTGTTCACAAATTTGCATTGAATTCGAATACAATTAACTTCATAAAAGTTTACAAATCCGAATCGAAAAACATATGAAATAGAAGTATGACTATGAGTTTTCTTAAAAACGCATCGCGAACGTGAACGATACAAAAAGTGTACATAAATTATCATGATTTAAAAAAACACAAATACAACACTTATGTTATTCAAAAGGCAAATCACATACATAAGCAATTTAAATCCAAAATTCTAAACAATGAGAAAAACCGATTGCATGCGGGACGAAAATTTTTGAAGCAATGAACCAAATTGAAACTAAAGAATACAAAGTTAGAAATTATCTTCATTTAAGATAATAATGGTAAGGTATAACACAGGTGTTCTTCAGAGCAATTTTTAAAAATATTAAATTTTAAACAACGTGTAAAATCTGAAGTAATAAACCGAAAATGCAACGATACTGAATCAATCTAAAATCCGTATCGTTTTCTGATATCATTTTCCTGACTGCAGAATCATAAAGATTCTAAATATATTAATGAATTCGGAATTTTTCAAAAGTCCTTAATTATAATACAAAGAAATATTTAAAATTGAATAAATAAATTCTATATTATACCGGTTTCTTGGTAAAAAAACGGCGCCTGAATAAACATTAAAAGTAAATATACGTGGTTTTAAATCCTTGGGCACTTGAAATAGTTATTCTAAAATCTCTCAAAATGGCCCGTGTCGAGTTCTCTTCTTTGATGACTTGAACAAGACAGTTCTATTCAAACCGCCCATAAAATTTTCGCAACTATGTTTTGTGTGTCTTCAGTTATAGGAGATCTGGACCTGTCGATAGCTTTGAATGAATTGATGCGAAGTCGCAAAGAAGATTCGCAACTCCGTATCTTCAGAGCAAACGAAACAGTTTGAACTGAATTTATATATTTCAGATATATTTCTATTTAACAAAATCCGAGCACTCTGAACAAAATTGAGATAACAAAAACAAAGCTGTATAGTAATCGCTTCAACTTTCCTGAAACCAAACGAGCAGGAAACTAAAGTTAAAAAATCGAAGCCTTGTAGCTGCTTTTTGTATTTGAGAAACACGAAACAATTAATCGTTTTTTTAAGAACAGCAATTTTGTATAAACTCAGAGGCAAAATTTATCAGTGCGAAAATTTTTGTTCAAATCTAAAACGGATTGCAGAGAAAACTTTCCTGTTAACTGGCAGATCTGCGAAAACCGTTCAACAACAATCGATAGAATTAGGTTCTAATTTTTAGAAGCGTTCTGAGAAGTCGCTGTTAAAGTAATTGAAATCTGGCTCAAACAACATCACAACCGACATCTTACCGTTAAATGCTACTTGCAAGTTTACCAGCGTAATATCTGAAGTGACTTTCACTTACAAAGTGAATACTGCCATAACAAAAAAGAATATGGAACAAACTCCCGAGTGTAGTTCTTATAAACGCAAGTGGCAAGTTATGACGTTTGACTGTTTTGTTGCCATAGCATCAACCTATATTTACTGAGAGTGCTCATCAAATAATAAAAATTGGTTAAAAAAATTAGCTGAACAATTACCAGATCTATATACAGAATGTTTTTGCCGGTTGTACTGATATTGTAACTCTATATGGCAGCACAAGCTGATTTGTTGAGGAAACACCAATAAATATATAATAATTATTCAATGGTTTTGAGTGTGATATCGTGGAATATGACACGTCAAGCCCAAAGGATTAAAGTAAAGTAAAATTATCTGATGACTGACCGATTCTGTTATTCTGTTGAATTTTAATTCGCTTTACAAAAGGATTTATAAATCATATTGATAAAAATAAGTCAGCTTCAAATTTTTAACATTTATCTTCAAATTTCGCAATTTTTTTTGTTATAAAATTTATTCCGCTTTTAAAACCAGGGCTGTCGCAATTTACTGGATGTGAAATTCAAGGGCTTTTCCAGGATTTCCTAGGATATTCTCAAACAAATTTATCAATTACCTTCTTGATCAAATAAAACTTGAATGTTTTACACATTTTCTTTTAAAAAATCAGTTTCACCATAAAAACTACTATATTAACAAGCTTTAGAAGATTTGTTTCTGGGCTAAAATTAAGCCTTCCGAAGTTCTGTTTTTTATAACGTTATCAAAAATATTTTAAACAAACAGCTCATTTTTATTAATTTTGGCAGAAAAAAAGGTTTTGGCACATTCTGGGATTTTCAAGGACCACGACCCAAATTCAAGAACTTTCCACAGCATTGATTTTTTAAATTTTTAATTGAAAAATGAAATACGCCATCTAGATACTACAGCAAAAAAAATATAAGAAAATAAATACACTCACTTTCGTGTGACAAAAGCAATAAGTAACGCCGACCTCATTACGGTTTGCTTCCGGTTTTCAGTCAATTCTTGTCCATGGGCAGTTAGGGCCCATTCCCCCATGCAGTCGAATCCAGCATAATCAAAGTAATTGCATAGAAGTTTAACCTCGTTTTGGTGCTCCACGTCATAGCTTATGTAAACCGTTGATTTTCCTGTCAAAATGAAGAAGGACGCTTGATTAGGTCTTGAAAGAAAGTGACCTTATCGTCTGTTTTTCACATTCATTCATTCATGATTTTATTACCTAAGTTGCCAATTACACGTTTTATTTTTTTTAAAATATGAACCGGTAAATTTTGCCGAGACTCAAATGCTGTTCTTAATCTTTTGATCTTCAACCTAAATTTGTTATGAATTTTTTCTTATTCTGTGAGCGGTTTTTATTGAAGAAAAACCAAATATATATAAATTATTGGAAAATAAATCGCCTTGTAGAGCCAACGGATTAAAGTCAACGATCCCCTAGCAGGCCCAGGGCTCGACACTAACGGTAGCCAACTAGCCACAAACTAATAGAAATTCAGTTTTCGCTGGTAGATTTTCGATTTCCACTAGCAACTTGGCTAGTAAACAAAATGAGACTGCCCGAACTAGTTTTCGTCTTTCTCACGGAAGTCATCTCGAAATCTTATTGTAGACACATCATGTTACCAGGCGAGTGCTGTTCAGTTTCTTTGAAAATTTAACACTGTTTACCTTTCGTTGTATGGCCAGCACGTAATAGGTTTACTGAACATGTTATTATATTGAAAGAAATGCACGCTTTTTATAAGAACAAGTAAATTTTGCCGAGGCTCATTGTTCAAATTTTTCAAATTTTAGCCTCAATTTGTTCTGTGAGCGGCTTTTAATGAAGAAAAAATAAGACAAGGTATTGGAAAATGAAACGCCTTAAGCCATACATGTTTTGTATGGCTGAATTGAGAGGCGAACTACCTTCATTGTTTGTGAATTTTTTTATGTTTTATGCTGTATAGCTAAATTTCAGTCAATTTTCTACCACAAAAACTGTTCTAGTTACCAAACCTCGGCCTGAGCTTGTTCTTAAACTGTACTTAAGTTTTGGCAAACTTGAGCCTCGTTCTTATAAAGTTGTTCTTATAAAAATGCGTGTATTTAACAACAAGGCAGGATTTTCTAAAAACACACGTCAATACTATTTTTTTAAGATATTAGTAGAACAAAACATGACCAATCCAACATTAACCTGGGCTAGTAAAAAAACTTTCAAAAGTTAGTGATGAGCCCTGCCTAGACGGGACACTAATCCAAGGTTAGCCCCCAGTAGAGGCTGGTAGTACCTATTCATTTTACCGGTCCCGTAAGGATAGAAAGTTGAGTCAACTTTGGCAGAAAAGAAGGTCACACAAATGTTCAACACTCGTCAGAGCCGAGATTCGAACCCAGGCCCCTGTGGCTCAAACGCAGAGGTCTTACCACTTTCATACAGGTAAAAATCAAGAGCATTTACAGGGCAAATAACTTTTAAGGACATAAATCCCATTTCTTAAACTGTAAACAAAATTCAAAATATTCAGTATACTAATCTGGCAAATATTTTTTTTAACTTGGTCAATTGCAAACAAGGAGGTCGTGTAAGGTATAAAAACAACTTCAACCTTTAGCAAAATTCTTCCTTATATCAGCAGTTAACTGACTTCATGATCTTCAATTTTAAACTGTCGAAAATTGAGTTTTCAATTATCTTGTCTAGTTATGTTATAGATTTTTTGACTTCTCAGAGCATTTCAAGAACATTTCCAAAAGTTTGCTTTTTAAATGTTTGGCGTTTGCTTTCGACAATTTCAAGTCTTTTGTAAGTCGCATATATGAACCCTAATAAGCTCTTCAGAAAGTTCACTTACTTGCAATCAGTGAAAGCCAGGAACAAATATCGGCAGGAATTTTGTCGTGGTCTTCAGGATCTAAACCTGTGGAGAGGTAAGAAGGACAAAAGCATCAAAATTATTGGTTTCCTAATAGACGAGTTTCGCATTCCTAGTTGCCGCTGATTTAAATGACTGCAGATTCCTTTTGCACAGTGTTAGCCTCACTATGAAGTAAATATTCCTAAATGCCAATTGATGTACTTTTACACTTCTCTCGATCTCTCGCACTAATATTTTTGAATATTTAACAACAAAACGAGGCTAACACTGTGCAAAAGGCGTGGTGGTTACTGATGATGCAGTAATTAGCACGCTTGTGACGGACAGGACGACTTTTAAGAAATATAACCGATTTTTTTTTTTTGTCGAATGGGGATGACAAAAGAAAAGTCATAACCGTATAATAGTAATCATATTTGCTTCAAGATTATTGCGGACTAGTTATCGAGGGTTCAAATTATCGGGGTTTACCGACAATTATGGGGCTGATGATACTGAAGCAAACTGTGGCCACATGCAAAACAATTTTTTGGGATCACTTTTGAAAACTGCGCGGTAACTTAGTCACTGGCCACGTTTTGGTATTACTGAGAACACGTGATACTGTACTCGCATCTGGCAGGTTTGACTGGCTGAGAACAAATTATAATCGATCGATCAACTTATTTATGCACACGTAAGTAAAGGATTTTAGCAAAACACTGCTTTCAGCTTCTGGTATCTAGAGTGTTTTTCTCTGCAGGGGTAGTGCGGGGTTATATTTTTTAAGGGCAGAGATAGGGTGCTTGATCTATGATTTAACAGAGTTTAAGATATTTCCCGTTTATTCAGTTGTGAGTAAACTTTATATTGATGAGCATACAAATAATTCTCAGAAAAAATCTATAAGTTTAAGCTCTAGCTGGGAATCGAGCTCATCAAAACATAATTTACTCACAATTATCGTGTAAGCTTAAGCCAGCTACATGTAATCTTTTAGTCTAGTATCGTTTTGTTTTTAAATATTCAAAAAAATACTAGTGAGAGATTGCAGGAAGTCACATCTTCAACAATAAACACAGTTCTAAATAGTGTAAAATTACATTGGCAGTTTAACTTCATGTTGAGGCTAAGGATGTACAAATGAATCCGTTGTCACAAGAAGTCAGCGGTATAAGCTGGTGTGTGGACTTAATACATTTTCAGAATTGAGTACTTGGCTTCCACTTAAAGGTCAGTTTAATTCGGAAATGGGCTATTTGGTTTACAATGTCGTTAATGACGTCAGAGCTCATGAAGAAAAGTGGCGGTGACTTTCGCCAAATGGGTCTTTTCGTGGGCTGATAAAAAATTAGTGATTTTACCAATTTGAATTTTGTTTTCACAGACCGAACAAAAATGGGATTAGTTGCACTATAACTGTAAGTCGACTTCTGATGGCCGAGTGGCTTGTGTTATGAAATAAAGTTATGAGCATTTTGTCAATGCTTTGATATGGCTGAGGACACATGAGACCATTTCCTGTTAGCGAGTAGAAGGTTGAAATCAGTGCGTGCAGAGATACGTTAATTGGGCGGGAAAAAGCGTGCGATGTGCACATCTGGGAGATGACTTTTGATATTTTAATCAGCAAAAAACCTGATAAGTAAAAATACATGTATTTTACTAAATATACGAAAACTTTTGCTTCCTTATAATAAATGAGTTCACTGCGCTTGCTTGTGGCAGATCTTTTCAGCGCTCGAGTACATAAAGTTTGTTCAAAATACACTTATACACTCTTTTTTTATAAGAACAACTTCATAAGAACAACGAGGCTCTAATTTGCCAAAATTTAAGAACAATTTAGGGAAAAGCTCAGGCTGAGGCTTGATAACTAGGAAAGTTTTTTTGGTAGAAAATTGACTAAAACTTAGCGTTACAGCATAAAACGTAAAAAGATTTACTGTAAAGATTGCTCAACAAACAATGAAGGTAGTTCGCCTCTAAATTTAGCCGTACAATACATGTTTCGCAAATCATTCCATTTTCCAATACCTTGACCTTGTTTTATTTTGTTTTTTCTTCAATAAAAACCGCTCACAAATAAGAGCAAATTAAGAACAAATTGAGACTGAAATCGCCAAAAAATTAAGAACAATGAGCCTCGGCAAAATTTACTGATTGACTAAAATGTACAAATTGACTAAAACTTAGCGATACACCATAAAACATAAAAAGTTCACTGTACAGACTGCTCCACAAGCAATGAAGGTAGTTCATCTCTAAACTCACCCGTACAATACATGTGTAGCGCAAGGCGTTTCATTTTCCAACACCTTGTTTTATTTTGTTTTTTCTTCAATAAAATCCGCTTACAGGAATAAGAACAAATTAAAAACAAATTGAGAGTGAAATTGCCAAAAGATTAAGAACAATGAGCCTCTGCAAAATTTACTGGTTGTTACAAAAAAATCGTGTATGCAAATGTTCACTCACTCGGATGTAAACTTTACCGTCGCTTAGTTGGTAGAGGCAAACAAACACTCGAATGAAAGTGTTTAATAACGTGACTCTAAAGGCTTAAAACAGTTTAATTTTGTTAAAGAAGACACAAACATGATTCTGGTAGGTTTATTTTTAAAACAACGCGCTCGCGACTAACGTACTATCATCTTTGACGGGCGAAATTTTTCAAAAATTATTAAAACGCTGATTTAATATGTATAAAAGTCTTAAATGCAAATTTTTGGAAATAGAAGTTTAAAAGACTTTTAAAAAAAGGTGTGAAGAGATTTAAAGATTTTGACGCACAGTAAAGAAATTAAAAAATCTCATACATTGAATATTAACCCTTTCCAAATGTGACTATAAGGAGAAAAACATAAAATATTAAACCCCAGCGTAGTGTTGATAACAACTAACCGACGCATGCGCAAACTCATGCACTTTCTTGAAATGACAGACAGAAATAAAATATATATTCTATTAAATTTTCAACCCCAAATATTGCTTTTCTAGCGTTTTGATTGGTTCACGGCTCGGTTATCAGCTCATATACCGAATGACTTTATCTGGAAAGTGTTGCCAAGCTGAAAAATTGTGGGGTTACCGAAGCTGAGAATTTTCAAGTATTGAAAATTTCAGAAAGCTCATTAAATTTGATAAAGCAATTATTCAAACTGCGCTTGTTAGATATGAATGATGATAGCCAACTCGGCGCTTCGCACCTCGTTCCAAGGCTGTCTACCATCTCTTATTATATTAACTACAATTTCCTCAAATCTGATTGGCCCATTTTGAACTCTATTTTTCCCTAATCGCCTTGGAAAACTATCCGATAACAAAACTATGTTATCGGCTGCATGTTATCGGCTACCTGTTATCGGAACAGTTGAATGAACAAATCACAATCCGGGGCTCAGGTTTTCTGACCAATCAGCAACAAGTAGTGATAACAGACAAAAATGGACTCCACTCATTGCCATTACCATTACAAATGTTATGAAAACCAGTAAAATGTGTTTTTATCTGCAAAGATTTCGTTTATTTTTCTGAAATTGTAATCATCATAATAAAATGGTAACAGGACTTCGTGTTCAACCCGCAACTCGGTCTGTTATCATTATTTGTGATTAAACAAATAATTGTTAAATGTTTTCAAATCACAGTCAATCTGTGCAATCTGTGATTGGCTTAGAGCACAGAGCAGTGTCGGATTCATTCTTAAACTGCACTATTTCGAACTGCTTTTTTAACAAACTGACTCCTTGATTTTTACCTTTTCTTGTGGTGTGATTTCAAAATTTATGTAATAAAAAAAGTGGCAATTGTGTCGTTCAATTTGGCCTGAAACCATACTTGTGACTTCAAATCAAACGAGCGTATAATTTCAGGCCAAACTTCAGGCCACTCAGTTCAATTATCATTAAAATAAATCTGTTTTTTTTTTTACATTTTCCACAGCTCCGGCTTGTGTGGCCTTTTAACTTATTGTGAACTTGTCGAGCGGGATTGCTTTTGCCAATTAGTATGTTAATCGATTGCCTCTTCAATTGAGAAGTGACCAATTTTCGATACGAATACGGTTACCTATTTTGCTCGAATGGATACGTAATTCGTATATAAATGTCAAGTTCGCATCTTTCTTCTAAGCCGAAGAAAATCACTTTGCGTTATCGTTGCTTCCTCACCGGTAAATGTAGAAATTAAAAGCTCGTTAATTGAATAACTATCTACATCTGAATATGTATTGATAACGAAACAGAATCTCTAAAGCAATACATGTCTGGTGACGAAAAGAGAAAAACAAAAGCTTTAATAGTTGTAAACACGCGTTCATCGCTAAATTAAGAGCAACGCTAAACTATTTCCTTAAACAATGCGTTTTAAAACAAGAAGGAATTAAATTATGTTTTCCGCAATGTAAAGAATGCAATTTTTTTCGGTGGGTTGTCCCGCTTACAAGTTTTTAAATTCCAAGAAAAATAAACGATTCCAATTACATTCAAAACAATCCAATTATATTTTCCATTTAATTAATTAGATAATCCTTAAAATACAAGCAAGTATTTTACTAAATTTCGTTTTATTCGATAACTAAAAAGAAACCGACCTGATTAAGTTCTTAACTAAGTGTTGTAGGAAGTCTTAAATTTGAATGAAACTATAAATTTCTAATAATGGCTTTACACTACGAGAGGCTAAAAAGGTCGTTTATAAATTCATAATTGAGAAAAAAATCAACATTTGTGTTTACGTTGGGAAAGAAGGCAAAAGCACTTTGCTTTTGGGACTACTGCGCTGTGTTTCGATTTGCCAGTTCTTTATCAAGGTAAGTCTTTCAAGATCGAGGGCTGGGTTAATTTTTCAAAGGCTAGTTAGATTTGAATCTTGGTAAAGCCAAAATTCTATTAGCAATTTCTTCAACAACGAAAGATTTACGATTGTAATAAGTTGTTGTTTTAAAATATGCTGCGAAAAAAGGGAAAACATACACACAGTTTTAGCTTGTTTGTATAACTTTAACGCAATGACACGGATCGACGATTCAGCCGTGGCTTAGTGTTAAAATATATTATATAGTTGCTTGGTATTTATGTGGAAAAAAACGATATAGTTTCACCGACATAACGTTATCAATTTATCAGTGCTAGTAATAGATATCGTCAGTAACAGTTCTTTTTTGGGTTTACTTATGTAGTACAAATGTAACACGCATTCAGTTTTTAAAATAACAATATCTTTATAAGGACAACGAGGCTAAAACTAAGTCAGGCCGAAATTTAAGAATTGTGAGTAAATTATGTTTTGTTAAAATCCAGTAAATGGCTCAGAAAAATCTGAGCTCTATAGTTGGGAATGAAAACCATGCCCTCCCGTATGTCAGGCGAATGCTCTACCACCAAGAGCTTCTATTGGTGAGCGAGGTTGTTTGATAATATATAAGAACAAGCTCAGGTTGATGTTCGATAACTAAAACAAACTTGATGAATTTAACTTAGCAATACAGCAGAAAACA
>JAOCNB020087830.1:0-11966 GCA_026546465.2 Palythoa caribaeorum | reverse complement strand
TGATGCCAGCCTGGGAGCTTCTGTAGTGGAAAATGGCTCATAAAATCACTTACAAACACAATATTTACCCGCTTCTAGCTTCTGTGGAAAATTTGTAAACAAACGAAATTAACTTAAAAATGATGATGTGGCGAAAGAATTCATGAGCTATTTGTATATCAAAAGAGTGGTAATTCCCATGAGAGGCCACTGTATACCGTAATGAGTGCTCATGAATACCGTTTAGTCAATCTTTTTTGATCGTTTTCTGCTTCTACAAAAGCGTGGGTTTTTTTTTAAAAAAAATGCAGGAACAACATTTTTTTTACTGGAGATCACGTAAGTGCAAAAAAATTCAAGAAAATCGTAAGTTTATTTTACGACCAGAAATAGTCACGTCGAATACGTCTGGCCCACAGGTGATCATATTATTGGGGTTCTACTACACTTCTACAAAAAAATTTGAGACGTTGATGAGAATACAGAACCCAGAACCTTTTCATTACCAGACTGACGCTCTACTCTAAACTAAGGGGACTCAGATTTTTCTTAGTTTTTCAACCCGAGAGTATTTTCTTTTGGTTGTAGCTGTAGGAGACTCAATTCTTAAAAATAGTATGAAGTAGATCAAGTCTCTTGACCCTTCTATCAAGGGACTTAAAAGAGCCCACACACTTCTCACAAAGAGTAGGGTAGTGATCACAGTGTTGTGGTCTGTTTCTTCCACTGAGGGCACTTCTTATTGGCTGCCAGTTGCGCCTTAATATGTGAGCCGCTCAAGTGGACTTTCTAAGACCCTAGACATATAGATATTGTACTTTTAAACAGGTTCTGAAAAGCCCCAAGGGGAGGACTAAATATGTAAACGTTGGTTGGTTAACTTTTAACCCAGATCGCAGCCAGTAGCTGAATTACTAGGGTTTTACAATAATGTTGGGGGACTTTAGACAGGACTGCATCATACAGTTTACAATATTATTTAAGGATAAATGCCCCCTGTGACTAAGGACATACCACAACACCGCACCATAACCCTACTCTTCTCGACAAGTGTGTGGGTTCTTTTAAGTTCCCCGATTGAACGTTGAGAGATTAGGAGACTAGACCAATGGCTTAACATCCCTGTCCACAGATAGTGTGGCAAAAGGAGGCCACACAAATGTTCAACCCTCGGCAAGGCCAGAGCCTCGCGCTTGGCAGTCAAGGATCTTACTAACAGAGCCAAGCTCGCACGAACATGTATAAATCATATAATAAGTTTGTTGAATTTACCTTTTGAAGAATGTCAACGGCATCCTGGCTCACTGCAGGATCTCCAGGGCCATTCGACAGGAACAATCCATCATAGGAATCTTGTGAATAATCGTAATCCCATGGCACCAAGTGAACCTCAGCACCTCGCTATGAAGCAACAAAGATAAATCTTAAGATGCGACGATGCAGCAAGTAGCTTAAAGGGTAAATAAATATACCTTACCATTACAAGATTTCTGATAATATTCTGTTTTATTCCACAATCAACTGCAATAATCTTATATGGATTCCCCTTGCCAAACACTTTGACTTCCTGTGAAAAGGAAAAAAATATTTAGTTACAGTCGATAATGTAAAAGGAACATAATCCAGTTCAAATATGATGCAAGCAACAGACACCTTTGTATTAAATTTGACATCACCTAAAACGTTTTTTTAACTCTAGAATTGTTTCTCGCTTTTTATCTTGAAAACATATTCACCAAAACTAATGCATAGTATTCCATCCATCACCGAAAAAACTAGAATTTAAAAACTGAATAAATTTAATGATGAAAACTACATGTACCAACCTTAGTTGACACTTCGTCCATCAGGTTCCTCTGGTTGGGATCCACAAAATCAATTGGTTGATCATCAAATTCTATTTTTCCAAGAACTGTTCCCTGTAAAAGTGGAAATATAATTATAATCTACTGTATGGTAGACACAAACTGCTTCTTAACATAATTAACACACTTGTATTAAACCTGGTGGTAAGATTTGGCCTATTATAAATATCAATGTTTTATTTTCACCTCTAAATTTTACATCACAAATACTATTACATGTAGAGTGAATACTAACAGCAACAGGCAGCCTGAAATAGTATATCACAAATACTATTACATGTAGAGTGAATACTAATAGCAACAGGCAGCCTGTAATTGTGTTTCTCTTTCTCTCTAATGGTGCTCAGGCAGCTCACTGTTAATACTGCAGCAGTAGCAAAGCATGCATCTACTATGATAAGCATGCCATGGCAAGAAAACCCAGCCAAGAATAAGAATGAATGAGTACCTGGCTACCAGAACACGTGTGAACACTATAGGAGAGCAAATATTTTTGGGTCCACATGCCAAACCAAACTCACTCCCTGAAATAGAACCCTAGCAAGCTGATAATGCCATCTTTGAAGCCTTTTGTAGCTTGACCAGCTCAAACTGAGATCAAGCTGCAGATTGCAACACCTACACAACATTCTGAACAATCGCTGGGTATGGCAAGACCATAACCCCAACGTTTTGTCATACTAAAAGCCACCATACACACTGAAGACTCATTTGGTTTTAAATATGTCATCCACAAACCAAAAAACATATAATTCTCCACCATGGCTGCATGAAACCAGATGTCAGAGCAGTCACAGCATGAGTACCATCTGTCACCTTTGGGCAAGTGAGAATGATGTGATGCCAGTCACAACATACATGCATGCAGAACTTGGTATATAGATACTGGGACCCATCCTCCTCAGATTTTCTGGTATATCCATATCTGCACACAAACTTGACACAAGGCAGATTGTCCATGTAACAAATAGCTCCAACAAGCTTTTCTTAAAAAGGATGGCATGCACAACAACAGGAGTGATTACTGAGAGTTTTGCAGTGATATGGGGAAGCCCTCTAATTGAACTCCCTAATGAAACCAGGTACCTCATCTGATGCTGTAGCTCAAACCAATCAACCCTTTGCACCCCAAGTACATGAAGACACACAGAATCCACCCTGTGACTGCCCACAGTGCCAGCCACCACCACCTCAGCTAAACCAGCCACCATTTCCAGCAACATAAGCAAACAGGAAAACCCTTCAAGATTGGCTCTTCGAAATCTGTACATTAAGTTTGTGTAACATGTGTGAACACCAACCTCTACTACTGATGAAAGGTGTAAATACATCTAATGGTCAATCAAGAAGAAAAGTCTGTTTCCCAACACATCACTATCCCTGTGCCACTCCACTGACAAATGGAGATGCAAGCTGGACTTGACAACAATGTAGCACTCAGTGTCCTTGCACAAATCAGTACCAAAGGGAGAGCCAGTGACATGGTGCCATCGCATAGTGGTGTGTACAAAGAACAGGAACTTTGTTGCACTGTGCATTTAATGCACTCAACCTTTATGTGACACGTGTGACCCACCATATGCAAAACCCATTCAACCAAGCACACGCAGAGTCTCTCATTTACTGCTGGAATGTATACTACAATGTAATGCTCCACAAAGAGGACCACCGTCTAACCACATTATCGCCCTTGGGGATGATATTGCTAAAAACAGCAAGCCCAGGGATAGTTAGTATCAGGCAATGACTGCTCCAGGAGATTCACTGCAACAACCTTGTAACATAATATAACATTTTATTTCACAAACATTTTACATTTGTAAGTAACAGCTGTAAAGTTTTAAGCTCAATAAAGCATCTATTCCATTCTATTCAATCAGTGCAGCAGACCACAAAACACTCCTGGAGATCATCACTGACACATCCCATGTAGAGATCCCTAATGTGAGGCTCCGCAACATCAAGGAAAAAACACTACACTGTGAATTTACAATGATACATATGCACTGTAACTGGCTTGCAACAAATACGGTTGATGCAACAAATGCACCTGCTTCACAACCTCAAACAAATTGACACTAGAAGATGACATTGCTGCAACTGATAATGTAACCAACCCTTCATGGCCAATACTTGCTACAACAATTCTCAACAGGAATCATGCTCCTATAGTACTGACCACAGTCTTGCATCATCAAACCTTAACAGCACAGTGGTTACATGGGAAATGGGTAAAGTTGACAACAACAAGCAACCTAACCTGTATCAGCTAGTCACAATCATAGAATTCGTCTTTCTTACATTCCAGTAAGAACTGCCACAAGCCTTCCCAGAATGTACACAATTGATGGTGTTTGTACAAAGGTCACATTGTCATACCACCCACACTTCAGCAACTGATCTTAGCTCAGATCTGCACTCAGCACATCTGGCCAGGGTGCTACCTCAATGACAGCTCGTGCAGAATCTATAGTCTTTTGGCCTGGCATCACTGCTGCCATCACTGCTCTTCCAACCAACTGCAACAGTTTGGCACCCTCACAACGTAGTGCCCCACCCTCGCCAACTGTACAGCTAACATGCTCATTGTGCAGACTTCTTCCAGCAAAAAGAAGTAAGTTAAATTGTTGGGCCAAGAATTGAAATGAAACAAGAAGGTTCTAAGGGACTGACTACAATGAACATTTGCAACATTTGGAAAGCCAAATACAGATGAGGCCCCAAATTTACTGTTAGTAGCAGCCATGCAACAATTCCTGAAAGAGTGGGGAGGGGGGGAGATTAAAGACTGTAGCATTCCCAGATTTCTGTTACAGGGCAGAAGTCAGAGTGAAAATCATAAAACAACTCATTACCAACAACACTGATCAAAATGGCAGTCTCTACAAGACTTGCTACAGCAAGCCATACTACAGTATAGAAACACCTGTGACCCAAACCCAAAACTCTCCCCAGCCCAGTGCATCTTCAGCTGGCCTGTCAAACACTTCATTCCAATTCTACCTGTCTGCTACAAATCCCATGCCACACAAGCCAATCAACAAGCATATGCAAGCAATTGAAAGATGGATGGAACACACCAAAACACTCCCACTCCTAGTGGCTGGAGACCACATACGATTCTAAAATCAGACCAGTCCAATTCCCAAGCAATGGGACAAGACAGGTGATATCATCAAAGTGTGACAATTTGACTAATACATTATGGGCATGAACAGATTAAGCAGCATAAATCTCTGCAATCAAAGTTTATGAGGAAATACATCCCTGTGCACAAACAACCACCTTGACATGTCATTAGTGATGATTTGCAGTTTATCACCCAACACTAACCATCGGCATCATACCAATCAACCCACCCCATCCCCCCCCTTCCACAATTAACAGCCATCTGCAGCTCTCCCTATGAAGCCAATGACAGTTGCTAAGGACCTGGCAACACAAAATCAGACACCAAGCTCCAGCCTCCAAAAGTCAAAATTAAGCACTTAAGATCCCACCATCCCAGACACTGGACCAGAACTGACCAAACCTACACAACCATCAGAGCCAATGCATGATTAAACATTAGCCACTAGCTTGGGCAGCGATGTGGTTGGTGCAGTGGTAAGATCTCTGCCTTCTAACCACAAGGTCCTGGGTTCAAACCCCAGCTCAGCCTAGTGTTGAATGTTTGTGTGACCTTTTCAGCCAAAATTAACTCAGCTTTCCATCCTCCCAAGTTCGGTAAAAAGAGTACCAGCTTCTGCTGGGGGCTAACCCGAGATGGATTAGTGTCCTGTCCAGGGGGAGTAAATGACTTTCATTAGCTTAACACTACAGAAACCGAAGATAAGCACCATCTCCAATGAGCCACTTAGGCTCGTAAATGGATTGAGCTTACTAGCTTGGGCAACATATAATAAAGTATTTATTTTAAAAATAGTTCAATTATTAAAATTGTTGAAACTGATATTAAACTGCAGGACACATTCACACACCTTATCTCGAATCATTTTTGTTACCATTCGAGTGTCAATTCCATAGAGGGCAGGAACCTGTTAGAGAAAATTTATGTAATTTCAGCTAGCATCTTTGCAAGAACTTAAAACTTAACTGAAATCCCAAGAATTTAAGTTTGTTATATATATATGGACTCAGTTCTCAAAGTATATAATAGATAACTGTATTGTAAAGTCTTCAAGGCAAGGGAGATTCAATTTTTAGGCTAATGTTTCAAAAACCCAAGACAACACTATGCACAGGGTACACACCATTAGAAATAGTCAAGGGAGGTTACTTATTCTATTAGATGGGTGCATATATATTCAATTAAATAATTCTCCCAGCAAATTTTAGCAAACTACACTCTCTGAAATGCCTATATTTTGTCTATTTGGGTATAATTTTTGGCAATGTCTGCCAATTTTCTGAAATGTAAATCTTGTTGGGTGGCACTAATTTTGAAAGTTAAAAATGATAAAGTTTTAGCGAATACTAAGCAAAGAAAAGGTAAAACAGAGGACTGAACCAGGTTCATTACAGCTGCAAAAGTGAGACAACATGTACATGTATTTGCAAACATATTTGGCTAATAAGTTGCATAAAACCCTCAGCTAATTAAGGCTGCACAGCAAGCAACGATTGTTGAAAATATCTTCAAAGGAGGACCTTTGACTAGATGTCCTAGCCAAGTATGTTTCACTGAGAAAAAATTACATAGCATGAGAATTGGGGTAGGGGGTCGGGGGCCGGGGTGGCACCCACCCTGTCCCCCTTCCTGCTCTGCCAGCCTTACTTTAGTTTTTTTACTGAAGTTGACAGGGGAGGGGGAGGGGGAAGAGGTTCAATACATTTCTGAGGATACACACTTTATTTGAGTTGTAGGTCCAGTTACCCAAACAATTCCAGAAGGCAACAGTGTTGTTTATGTTTACATAATGTATGGTCTACATTATATGATTAGGTTTGTTTAAACACAATATATGCACAATCTTTTTGTATTTTATGTCAGATTTAATAAAATGCAGTAATAGACAAGCATTTATTGCATTGCTTTCTGGGAATGTTTGGGTAGCTGGACCCAGTCCCTTTGCAGTTTCTGGAGTGGGGAATTCAAGGTTGCCTCTTATATGTATATACTACAATAAAATTTTTTTGATTTGTATTGCCTGGTCCATGATCAAAGTATTCTTTATATTTGGGTAAAACTCCTTAAGAATCTAATTAAGTGACCAAAAAGGTTCTTGAGAGCAATTAAGTGATCACGAAATGTTTTGGGAGCAAAATGATTTACCTTGCAACATGCCATTCAGACTAAAAATTAAAAAGCAAATAAAAAAGGGTTGTAGGCTTTATACTTTAGATATAATATACCTTATCCTCCTTCAGCCACTCCCCTAAAGATTTCACGGCATTCCAGTGACTGTACTGATGGGAGTAATCTTGTACCAACAGACCTGAAACCTGTTGCAAAGTGTAAAGAATAAAAATTACATTAAAAAGAGGCAGAACTGCGGAACACAGACAAAAAATATTTAACCTTAAACATTATAAGCAGGTTTTTTAACAGTGGTGAGGTTGGTACACTGGTAAAACCGCAGCCTTTTAGCCACACTGAGTTCAAACACTGACTCTGCAAAACTCATCACATGGAGGTTAAAAAAAACAGTGGACCAAAAATGCGATGGAACACATACCACACTGTTTTTGAAGCCCTTCTGACTCTCAACTCCATCTTTTCGTATTTCTTTTTATCTTATTTCCAATCATTTTTCATTTTTATTTCCTTTTTTTTCTAGATGTACTATATACACTTCTGACCTGTATCTCATGTAACCTGAAAAAGTTATGAATAAATTACAAAAAGAAAATTCAGTCATCTGATAAAGTTGAAATAAGTTAATATCAAGTGGGAATTCACTTTTACACTTCTGGGTTCTTTCAGAAGATTGCCTCGACCCACCAATCTGGTTTAATGACACCAGCCTGGGAGCTTCTTTAATGGAAAATGGCTCATAAAATCACTTACAAACACAATATTTACCCGCTTCTTATAACTTCCGTGCAAAATTTGTAAATAAACGAAATTAACTGATTAATGATGACGTAGCAAAAGAATTCATGAGCTATTTGTGTATCAAAAAAGAAGTAATTCCCATGAGAGACTGCAATTCTGTAGTGAGTGCTCATGAATATGGTTTAGTCAATCTTTTTTGCTCATTTTCTGCTTCTTTAAAAGCATTTAAATAAAAGCAGGAATAACATTTTTATTCACTGGAGATCACGAAAATGCAAAAAAATTCAAGAAAAATGTAAGTTTATTTTTCGACCTGAAATAGTTACTGAGGCTGTTTTTGCACTGACCTCTTCAATTGAAAATGAAATAAATGAATAAATTTAGTAAATGGGGGGTTCCTAGTAAGGTCTGGGGAGATCAGAGTAAAATTGAATCTTTAATATGCAGAGGGAGGGAGGGGAGGGGGGTTATTTGGCACCAAAGAAAACTGTTGCAACTTTTGTAACTATATTCATGAAACTATACTAGTATTAATTATTCATTTTTAATCTAATTTAACTATTTGTAACTTGGGTTGCTCAGGGTGAACCACAAACCTGAATTTTATCTGACTCTACATATCTGAGAAGTCCATGTTCATCTCGTTCTGATGTGTTTGGCACACCATAATTTCCCACAATAGGATAAGTTAAGGTCAAAATTTGTCCTCTGTAGCTTGGATCTGTAAGGGCCTCAGGGTACCTAGAAAGTGTAGTTGTTGGATAATAATATTTAGACAAAGTTTTCAAAACAAGAAAAGGATTCTTCCTGAGGGGATATACTACGGGATGACAATGATAGGGATGCTGATAGGAAAATGGGAAAAAATACCCTAAAACCAAGATGTGAAAATTTTCCACCCTAAAGAAGAAAAAAAAATGCTCTTTTCTTATTTTGCACCCCTAAAAAATACAGTTTTTCTCAAATAACCTCAACTTTTTTCTGAAAACCCCAACAAAATATCAAATTGTGAGTTTTGACTCCCCCAAAATACAATGAGCACCCCCATCGTACCACTATAGGGAGTATTCCATCCCACCCCTTCCCCCACAGAATTCTTGATAAAAAATGCATTTTGCATTTTGTACTTAATCATTTTTTCACTATATATTTATGTTCCAGGTGGTCCAAAAAAGTATTCCTCTTTGATTTGATTCAATTTGAAATAACAAAAACTTAAAAGAGCTCTTACATTTAAACAATTGGCATTTAATTCAGTAATGTAACTTAAATTTTGGTTCAAACCATGTGCAATTTAATACAGTATTGAGAGACACGAGTTTGTTTAAAGTTGAGTTTACTTTCTGGAAATGCCAAAAATGAGCTAAAAATGACCTATTAGCTATATATTAAATGTTAATACCACAATAACCCGTGCATAGATACACTGCTGTTGAAAACAGGGGCGGTAAGGAGGGGTCTTAGCACGTTTCAAAATTTTCTCAAAATGAGACGTACGTTTCACAGATTTTAATTTTCGCACTTCACAATTCACAAGAAATAAATTGTTTTCCAAACACATAATCTGATGTACATAGACATGCTAAGACTGCCAAAAAATACTGTGAATGATCTTTGACTCATTTAGATTTAGATATCTTGAAAATGACCCACCACTGTACAATTACAACAACTATTTTTGACTGTCTATGTGTAGTTTTTAAAACAACCTCTTGACCTGATCAAATCAAGAGGAAAGAGAATGTTTCACGATTAACGGACTTTAACCTTTCTAGTTCATGGGTCACAACTGCAGTCTGAGTCACAATTCACAGATTATTATTTTCTGATATTACGATTCATGAACAATAAAAAAGAGGCTTCACGAAAAAAACTCCTAACCGCCCCTGTGAAAAGAAAATTTTCATTTTCCAGATAAAAATGCCATTCATTCCGAATGCATGCCTTGAAGCAAGAATGCACTTTCTTGCTCATGTGAGCATGCAGTTGAAGGAATTTCAGATCATCTGGGCATTCAGGTTGTGGCTTGCTGTTAAATCTGCTTCACAAAGCTCTCTCAACTTATGTGCTTGTTGATCATGTGACACATTCCAATTTGTTTCTTTTAAGTAACCCCAAAGAAAAACATCATATGCTATCAGGTCAGGAGAATGAGGGGGCCAAGGTTAATCACTCTGTTTATCATCAGTTGGACAGGAAATATCAATTGCAGTTGACACAATTAGTTCCAAAGGTCATTTTTTGCTCATTTTCAACATTTCCAGGAACATTAACCCAACTTTATATGCTGTTATCTCAGTCAGTACTGTGTTAAAATGCACATGGTGTTATACTAAAATTTAGGTTATACATTACTGAATGAAATGCCAAGTGTAAGATCTTTAGAGCCCTTTTACTTTTTTGTTTGGACTGAATAAAAGAGGAACACTTATTTTTGGGCCGCCCGATATTTGTTGGCACAGGAAATAATTCTGGCTATTGTAATTTTATATAAAATAATATATCTAATAATTTATTTACATATCATTTTGAGTGATATGTTAACAGGGTTTTGTGATTCATATATTTTTTTAATATCACTGTAATATCAAAGACAAAAGTCCCAACGTACCCGACAAGTCCTGTGTTGAACACAACTTCACCAGCAGAAGATCCTGGGTGGCCAAATGAGTATCCTTGGAGTTTTGTGCCATCCTCGAGAACTAAAGATGCCTTAAATTTCTGCAACATTCACCGCCATTTTGAATGTCTAATATTAGAAATCTTCGGGATTTCGTATACCTTAACAGACACGTGCACGTACAAATGAACGTTTTTCAAGCGATATATTTCAAGTTCATATATGAACTTCATACTTTCCTAAGACCAAAAACCGAAATAAGATTCCGCAACAATATTTTTACCTGTATTCCTAGTCTATTGCATGTATTAACAAAAACACCTGAACTGTTATAAATAACATGATATTAATAATCAATTAAGTTTCATCAGAATGCCACGTGTTTCAAGTTGGCAAAGTTTCCGATGGGAATCTCCACAATTACTTTACTTTGTTCAAATGAAATAAAGGTAGACAACTCTCAACGGTTCTGAAATAATTCTTTGAAAACTTCATAAAATCAAATGGCTGGCAATTTTTCTTGCTTGCATAGAGTCAAAAGTTATTGGCGCTACGCTAAAAATGGCTCACCCGCGCGCAAAAGCATCTAACACAAAGGCAAAGAAAAATTTTTTTCATTTCACTTTAGTTTCCAAACTTACCTGTTTAGCAGTATCTTGCGATGAATATCTGAGTGCTGATGAATGGAAACTGGCAGGCGACAACCAGGACAAAGATTTATGGCACCCGTTTCGAGCAATGAAGGAAGATGCACGAAGAAGAAGCGACATTGTTGTTGTGTTTTGAGTGACGTCTTTTCTGTTTCTGATTTCACTAATCCTGCTGCCTAGATAAACTGCCGAAACCAGCAACTGCTTTCAAGTTAAGGATGAGAACAATAAATGTGCAGTCGGTCAGTTGCCGAGTGATTCGTGATCTATTACAAAACAGCTGAAGGTTAACGAGCTGTATTGTAATTCACACTTTTAGTGGCTCCCTTTCTGCCACGTAACTGGTGTTTCTCGTGGTTACGTAAATCAGGATAAAACCATTCTTAGATGTTGTATGTTCAGGTCTCCAGGATATTGATTCCTTACTGTCAAGCAATTCCCCAAGTCCTCAAAGAAATGATTCGTTGTTTACGTTTTGAGTTTGTACGTCCGCTTACACGTGAATCGTTGCATCATAACGCGTGAATGAATATATATATATGTAAACAAATTCTCCAATGGCGCGAATAAAGACTCACCACGTTCCCGTACATAAACAATACGTTTTTATGTTATTGTTAACGTGTATTGAAAACCAGTTGTTGTCTGTTCAAAAATTTGAACTTGTCTTTGTTATATATTTCTAAATAAAGTTTTAAGAGCTTTTACAGTAAAAATTCTTCCGCGTTCGCTCTTTGTCGAAAAATTATAATTGCTAATTTAATAATAGTTTTTTTGTTTTAAGGTTACCGTATACCTTCAGGGGTGTTTTGCGTCAAAACGATACAGTGCATCTGTTTTAAACCGTAGATACC
>JAOCNB020087769.1:0-11967 GCA_026546465.2 Palythoa caribaeorum | reverse complement strand
GGAGAATTTACCAACACATTTGTTAAGCTGGCTAATATCTAGTGTGAGCCTTACTACAACTTGATTTGAGGATATTTCAAAAAGGTCTTAGTAACTGTAATATAAACTACATTTCTTACTTTAAAATTTGCAAAAAAATTAATATGACAAATCTAATTAGCACACACAACACCTACACCATGGCCAGGCTACCAAATTATTGCTGTGAAGGATTAACACACATGTATTCCATTACTATCCTGAGATAGAGCAGAGCTTCCTTTTATCTCCAGAGGAGAGAGAAGAAAAGGAGACTGCAGAAACCATGTAGAATTTTATTTGAACATGCATGGCATTTATTAAGAAACTAACTTGTTTCCACACTCATTCGTTTTTAATGAATGGTTTCTGGTTCAACTATGAATGTGCTTGCTGCGCATGCTTCACCACTTTAAATCAAAACAAAACGTCATTACTTCACTGTGAACTCCACAAAAGTCTTGATACAAAAAGTAAATTAAGTCTCCAAATCTTCCAGTTATGAGTGGAAAGTGAAATAATGTTTCAAAGCAGTTTTCAAAACTGTACTTTCAACATACACTTTCCTGTTTCGCTTCACAATGTGGGCTCAATTTTGATTATTTTTGTGGCTCCATCTTTTTCCAGTAGTACAGTACAGATTCACACATCAAAACCGGTTTAGAACAGTTAAGAAATTTAAATTTTGCATCATAGTTTTCTTTCCATCTCTCACTGTTCACAGAATAGTTCAGCGCTATATATGTGTTGCTCAAAAATAGATATTACTCATCTACATATACCATAACTGCAAGTTCATAACTTGTTAACATTTTATTCCCTTTACTGTCTGATATGACAATAAAAAAGATATTTGTCCATATGTAATCTAACTATAGGTTGCAAGCTATGAACCAAAATTTATAATGAATGCATATTAATATATTAAATGAGCGATTCAAACTGGAGGTTCAAAGTTTTTGAGGGAACATTAGTTGCTGCTGATCTGAGCGAATTAAAAAAAATATCCGTCCGTACGGGAGTGCAGTTCATTGAGCACTGAAAATGAAAAAATCAAAACTTTACCTTGTTATTTAAAGAAAAAAAAGAAAAGATATCCCGATGGAAAAAATTCAACTGTTTTAAATTGGCTTTTGCAATCCAACTCGTGACCTCGCTCATCATCGACATCGTATCTTATCTTCTTTGGAACAAATTTTATAAAAAATTAAAGTAAAAAGATTTGTTTGGGCTAATAAACGTTTAGTTACAAAATGAATAACGAGAAATGTTATATTTTTTTTTCACTGTCCATCTTTAGGTTTAATCAGTAACTGAAGTTTATTTTAACGCGATTTCCTATGGGTTTATAGTCTATATATAATATGTATAAAATTGCGTTAACTTTAACCTGAAGATGGACGGTGGATATTCCATCCGAAATATTGTTTAATACCACAACCTCTCCCTTATGAGAATTTTAAAAATCCGAAAACAAAATAATGCCAAATGACACAGAGAAATGGAATCGATAACACTTTAAAATAGTGATGGGCCATGCAAAATTATTTTTAGCAAAGATGATGTCCGAGTCAACGCACAAAAGTGTTCGCATACTTACCCAATGATATAGCCAATGATTAAGAGCTGTATAAGGCGGTTGAAAAGTCCTACTTTCTTGCTTTTAATATGAACGATCTTTGGCGTATCATATTCAAAAAGAGAGGCAGCTAGAACCTGACCAATACGGCTGCAATTTACCATCTCGACCAAAGGCAAAGGAAGAAATGTTTGTGCTTCCGGTTGAAAACTGCTGCCAGCTAGCTAGTTACCAGGGTCTTTTCTTTATCACGGACATTATCAGAGAAAGAATCTGGGATCAAGAAATGCTAACACAGGCAGCCCAAGCTCATAGTTCGACGATCAACACAACGCACGGTGCGAAGTTAGCCCACTTGCAATTTTCGCTCTATTGTTTACAAACAAAGCCTTCAAGTCGAAGCCAAGTTCTAACTTCCGATACATTTAATGTATTTTAAGAACTTGGCCTCAATTTGATGGTTTTGTTTGTGAGCATTGGAGCGTAATTCAGAACCTTAGTCAGTTAAAGGCCATTTCCACTTCATTCGCAATTCGCAAATTTCATGACCTCAGAGAACAAGGCGTCTACCGCGGAGGTTTGGTGATTATGACATGTCAACCTTAAGAACACTTGAGTACAGACTGTCAAAACTATGACACATGAACATTTAGTTTTATCTTGCAGTGCATCATTCTCTGAGAAAAGGAGGGATGTCGTGTCCGAGCAGGACTAGAACGAGACACGTGAGAGGACAGAACTGAAGAACACGGAAGAATACTTGAGTACAGACTGTCAAAAGTATGACACAGGAATATGTAGTTTTATCTTGCAGTGTATCATTCTCTGAGAAAAGGAGGGTTGTCGTGTCCGAGCAGAGACGGCGAGACGGTTGTTGAGAGTGGTACCGCCATTTTGTTATGTGATTAAATGCAGTTGTCGGCCCATGTAAGGTAATCCAAGAGAGCCTTGGATCCTGGATTCCACACTGTGGATTCTGGATTCCAGTGGTTGGACTCCGGATTCCTAGGGCTGGATTCCGGATTCCAAAGTCCTGGATTCCAGATTCCACAGGCTAAAATTTGCCGGATTCCGGACTACCTTACATGGGGCGATTGTTTGCTTTCGTTTTGATATCTTGATAGATGAGAAAACTTGTAGCGTCCTGAGCACACGCATGCAGTGCTTTGGTACGGTAATATGATCCATGTTCTGTAAGCCTCATGATCACCCGTTTAAAACAATTTGATATTAAACCCAATTGTATATTTATGGTTTAGGCACCCTGCAGGTCAGGTAGCCTACAGTACACGTAGTATCACGACATATGGAGTGGGTTAAACCCATCGGAGAACATAGAAAATTTATGTACATTTAAGAACAAAATAAGAACATTTTGAGCCTGAAGTGGCCGAAAAAATAAGGACATTGAGCCTGAGCTAAATTTTACTGGTACCGAATAAAAAAAGAGTGTAAGGCTAAAACACAAACCTTGTGCCCGGTTCAACCTCTCACGTAGTCAGGTTGAATCGGCTGCTGGGTTGAACCTCCTAGCTGACCGGGGCAGATTTGAACCTTTGCATGTAAAGAGGAACAAGACTCGGTATGGCTACCGGTTCATTCGCTTTCTAGATTGAACCGGGCTGAAGGTTCGACATCGCTATAGAAAACAGGCCATTACTGCTTTGGTATTGAACTCGGAAGGGGAATCTTTAAATGAACTGATAGTTGATAAATCAGTGTTATCAGCGCGAGGGGATTTACACTCTTTGAAATGTTAGCACTTCGCCAAAACTTTTAATTGGTCTTCTCTGTTTTGAAAGCCGAGTTAGTTCGGTTGTATCTCCGAGACGAAATCAAACTGGATGAAAGAACTTTAAAAACGCTATATTTTCCGTTACATGTAGAAATTTAAAGATTGTGCAAAAGCGAATACCTAACTCTAACGTCTAATTATTCGAAAAACAAGAACCACGGAGCATACTGAAAAGTAGAGGGCTGGCATTTGAAAATTAAACAGTATATAAATTTGATTTTTTGCCACAAATAATGGGGTTCCCTGCTCACCCCACGCCCTCCTGTACTGTATCCGCAGTCCCTAAAGAAAAAAATGTTGTGTTTTTATAGGGTCAACAGTTTTTTCGAGCCAGTTTTCCTTCAGTCTAAACCATTTTTTTAGAGGTCAGCTTAATATCACAACATCATCAATTTGTAGCTTGTGACAAATATTTCCGATTTCTACCGCCGGCACAAACGATCTGCGCAAAGAGTTATGGATTCCTGACTATATATATTGTTTTATAATATACTTTAATTTTAAGACAAGTTAAAGGGCACGTCTTTCGTTTACTATAAATGGCCCTATCCCTTTTTCTCTTCTTAATTTGAATAACCTTACCAATTCTGTAACTATAAAAGAAAAGAGATGAAATAAATCTGAACATCTGAATATTAAAAGATCATGGATGTTGTTTATCACTAAAATCTTGTGCTAAAAAAATATCGATTTACCCTGGATTTATGTAAATCATTTGTCGTTAGTTTTATCAAATACTAATCAAATCAACTAAAGAATAGTAGTGTAAAAACATTACACGCTCTTTTTTATAAGAACCAGTAAATTTTTCTGAGCTCGGCTCATTGTTGGCGACCTCAGCCTCAGTGTGTTCTTAATTAAATTGTTCTTATTTCTGTGGGCGGTTTTTATTGAAGGAAAAACAACATAAAAGAAGGTATTGGAAAATGAAACACCTTGCGTATTTGTATGGCTGAATTTAGAGGCAAACTAAATTCATTATTTGTTGAGCAGTCTTTACAGTAAAACTTTTCTTATATTTTATGCTTTATCGCTATAAGTTTTAGTCAATTTTCTACCACAAAAACTTTCCTAGTTATCAAGCCTCGGCCTGAACTTGTTCTTAAAAATGTGGCAAATTTGAGCCTCGTTCTGCTTATAAAAAAAATTAAATGCTTGTATTTTACGAACCAAACGTTGAACTTTACATGTAATGCAAATGATGCTACAATAGAATTTGCTCATTAGCATAAATATCGGCACATGTAAAGTTTGAAGTTTGTCCCATGCAGGCCTAACTTGAGGCAAGTTTGGTTTCCGTTCGGGCCATTTTTATTTACCTTAACCTTTGATCATTGACTCGGATAATGTTTGAAAGACGTACTAACTCAAAACAAACATTCTGTTTCTCAAAACATTGAATTTTTATTGACAAAGCCAAAACCTTTAATCAGATTAACTGATAATCAACGCAAACAGAACAGTCGAGAAGCGTCAGGGTGTATTCTTGTTTTAACAGCTAATTCCTAGAAAAAGGAAACCGGCAAAAATTGTGTGGTGGTACTGATTAAACTGTGTTCTCTACTTAGGCCAGTTAAAGAAATATCCCAGTTTATAATTTAAATCTTCCAAAAAATCAATGAGGGAGGGCATTTTATTAAAGTTTGATAATTAGGTCCAGTAGTCATGGGCTACTGAGTCAGTTTGAAAGCAAACTTGAACTACTAAATACACGCAATTTTATAGGAACAAATTTATAAGAACAAAGAGGCTCAAATTTGCCAAAATTTAAGAACAAGTTCAGGCTGAGACTTGATAACTAGGAATCGAAAGTTTTAGTAGAAAATTTACTAAAACTTAGCGATACAGCATAAAACACAAAAAGATTCACTGTATATAGACTGCTCAACAAACAATGAAGGTAGTTCGCCTCTAAATTCACTTTCCAATACCTTGTTTTAGTTTGTTTTTCAGTCTTCATTTAAGACTACTCATAGGAATAAGAACAAATTAAGAGCAAATTGAGGCTGAAATCGCCCAAAAATTAAGAACAATGAGCGTCGGTAAAATTTACTGGTTCTTATAAAAAAAACGTGTACCAAACTAAGTTAAGACACAATAGATATTAGAATACAGTTACTCTAATCATGTATATTTTCAAATGAATGTACTCCAGCATAACATTTTATACTAGATCTCAGACCTACACAGTGCAGTTGGACATTGACAACAAGGAGCTCACATGTATTAAAAGTGCTTCGTAAGATTCACAATGCCGCGGAAATGTTTCAGTTTATTGTTTCACAACAAGAACTTTTCACGATTGTGGCATATATTTCTTTAGTTCAAAATATAAAAAAGTCAAAGCGCTTGGAAAAATTAGTGCATGTTGATGATAAACCGGGATATTTTATTAAGTGGCGTTTTCTACATAATGATTCGCAAAATTGATGAATTACGCGGGTGATGTACTGAAGAATTCGTAGTACTTTTAGAATAAGCTTTGCTTTGTTTCAAGTTTATACTCCTCAAAGCTAAACTAAACTCAATTTAATACATTTTTTTAAAATTGGAATATTAATTGTGTTACTCAAGATATGTCAAACTTATGATAATTCGAACTCTTATCAATTTTCCTTGCAGGTTCGAGCTATCGACAGCGTCTTCTATATCACAAACGCATTTCCTTTTGAGAGGCGTCGAACAATCTGGTGATTTTAAACCTGTTATTTTTTAAGGTAAGCCGGATTTGTTGAGAAAATATATAACGTCCGGGCGAGCAAAGAGTGTTAAGCTTGTGAAATATAAATTACCTCAATGTACTAAAATGAAGTTTTGGATCAGTACTTGTTTGTCTTTGTTTGGATAAGTAATTGTTTGTCCTGAACTTTTGCTTAGTTGATGTCGTATATCATTAATATAAAGTGGCTTCATTATTCAAAACTTTCAATTTATGCGAAAAAAGTGCCGGCAGAACCTTCAGGTAAGCCACAGGGTGGTTTTGTTAAAACAAAAAGCAAAAACAAATTTCGGTGTTTTAAAATTATTTTCTAGATAAATGGTATAGATAATTTGCCTATGATTTTGAAAACTCTCTTAGCCAGAGTTATTTCTTTGAGGCATTTATCGTGCCCAGTGCTTCAATAACAAAAATATTTCTGTTTTAGTGTAAAAAGGATTGCTACTGGTTTCAGACCAGCAACAACCGTTCTCTGTCATTAAAATTAAGTGCTTTCCTAAGCTTAATCTTTTGTTTAAATGCTGGAGTAGTGGAGAATGATCTAAGTATATAGACGGGGTCGTTAATTCCCATCAAACCCCTTAAGAGATCAGGTTTGTTCGGGGTCATTTTTTATATAATGTCGTATTCTTTGAGATTGATTGAATTTTCGAATAAAATAGCGAATAGATCGTCAGCGATATTTCTATTTTATCGTGTTTGTTAATTGTTATTCTCAACCACCGCAGAACAAACACAAAAACGAAATCTTAGATTTCTGTACCATTAGTGAAATCGCATGGTGAGTCAAGTGAGCACACTTCAGCATGGTTTAAAATCATTAGTTGGAATAAGCTCCAGTTCTCAGAACACTGATACTGATTTTTGTTCCTCCAAACACTCAGAGTTCATATTTAAAATCATTCAGAAATCAGTCGATGAAACATAAAACGATTTGACATGCTTTGAAAAATCTACCTTTTAAAAACTCGTTAGTGAAATGGAGAAACTCTCCTGTGGTACGTCATGAACAAAATTATCTTTAAAGTAACTAGGTATTTCAGAAACTTTATCCCAGTTGAAGCTCTCTACGCTTATTCATCATTTACTTCTAACAACCAATCAACACGTCCCCCCGCTGCTCGTACAGTCAATTCATAAGAAAACAGTATTATGGTCATTAACAAAATCGAAAACAACGTTACAAGCAAGAAACATAAATATGCTACCAGCAATATGAACCAACTAAGTTTCTGTTTGAATTGAAGAACATTGAAACAAGTCATCTTAACCCAGGTTTGATTCACATTGTTTATTTTGCCATATCATGAATTAACTCTCAGTTCAGCTTGGACCAACACTTTTTTTCTTAACTCGAACAATGCAAAAATTCATTCCATTTCCGCTTAAGCCCACACTAACGATAAACTGCGCAAGATAAAAAAGCGAATTGCTAAATTTTGTGGTTGTGATTGAATTTTATGAATGAAGTGACTATCGCTAATATAAACATATCTGAGCACAAACTAATTTTGTGCGGGATCGACTGCGTATGTAGACACAATGCGACACATCTTCTTGTCTTCTTCCTGAAACTGCCATAAAGTAAAAATTGTTACCACTTTTTTCTAGCAGTTCTGGTCTTGCACTTAAGCCCGGTTTCCATATAATCGCTCCCATCGCGAACAAAATTACTCAGCGATGGGAGCGATTATATGGAAACCGTGGCGTTTGCGACGTGAGCGATTACAATCGCTAGAATGGCTCATGTTCTATCTCGGCGATTGGAGTTTCGCGACGGGAGCAACCGGAACGATAAATGGAAACCTAGATTTCGAATTCAGTTGCGACTGCAGCGATGAAGTGTATTCCAAAAACCACTGGGATCTTTAAAAAGATGTATAATTGACTCATTTTTTTTTTACTTTCAAGATTGTTTTTATTGTATTTTTTGGTCAGACAAAATTATTTTCTCGTTTTATGAACCCGCCGCACTCAGATTTTCGAAAATTGAAAAAAAAAACGTTTGTCTTAATAATATTTTAAAGAAAAACAAAACGCTTTGCTTTTTTGTGGTTCATGTGCATTTCAAAACCTTTGAAATATAATCTACAAATGCAAGACGCTACTTTTGTATGAAATAATAACCAAATATGTTCCAATAAAGGATTTTATAAAGCTCGCGAGTAGCGGTTGCTTATTAGATCCAGACTACCCCGGTCGTTAGCCATTTTAGTCGCGATCGTAGCGATTATATGGAAACCTAAGAATCGCTCCCGTCACTCCAGTTGCTCCTGTCGCTGAGTAATTTTGTTCGCGACGGGAGCGACGGAAGCGATGGGAGCGATTATATGGAAACCGGGCTATAGCGAGTATAGCGGTTTTCCAGTTAATTAACGGCGCTTTTTATATATTTTTTTTTATTTTGTAAAACTTAAAACTTAATCAATAACTTTTTTGATATTATCTTTGCTAAGAATGTAAACGATAAAAAATCGCGAGAGAAGAGAAGTCGGAAAGTCGAAACGTCGTGATTTTTTATCGTTTACATTATTAGCAAAAACTTAAAACTGTTTTTATTAAATTTTTAAAAAGCCTATTTCATTTCATTGTGATATTTATTAGATTGTTTTAATTTCAATCATTGTTTAAAATTTAAACACAAAAATAAACAGTTGGCGTGGTGAAGCCATAGCCCGCAATGCCTATCAGCGGTTATTCTTCAGTTGTATGTTACGTCATTCGTCTCAATCAAAAATTAAAATCAAATTTGAAATTCAACAAACCGCGGACTTTCAGTATTTATCGTAAATTCATCGATACTGTCGAATGCAATTCACGAAAGTTTCAATATCGACCGATGATTCGTAGTTCTCACTTTGTCTCGTAAAACAAAACAAACTATTTCATTTTGGATCGTAATAGACCTCCTCCGACTGCCTCGATGTTTTCCCAATACAGTCCTCTTGGGAAATAAGATGCTTTGTTTAAGCTGAACATTCTTTTGTGTCTTTCTCATTACCATATATGAAACAAAGTATTTTATTTCCCAAGAGAACTGTATTGAGAAAACATTGAGGCAGTCTGAGGAGCTCTATGGTTCGGTAATGAAAAAGACGTGAAAGAATGTTCAACTTAAACAAAGAGCCTTATTTCCCAAGAGGACTGTATTGGGAAAACATTCAGAGGCAGTCCGAGGAGGTCTATAGTTCGGTAATGAAAAAGACGTGAAAGAATGTTCAGCTTAAACAAAGAACCTTATTTCCCAAAGGACTGTACTTGGAAAACATTGAGGCAGTCCGAGGAGGTCTATTAGCGCCATTTATTTTTGCGATGTAATTTTATTTGGCAAAACTTAAACACTTATCATCACGTGTCTTGATAACACAATATAATGTCTCCAGCATGTCGCCGGTCTCCACGAGAAAGTGTTCCATATAAGATTGTTCTTTTCGGCGGTGACGTAACGAATGGAAGAGTTGAGTTCAACTCAACTCAACTCTTCCGGCACTGGCGACAATGTGTCCCCCACAATTCCAGGCTCCGGAGCTGATTGTTTCCATTAAACTTTAAGGTCGTGTTACACGAGTCAACTTGCAACGACGATTTTCCGCGTAACACAGTGTCGTGGAAAATCGTTTCCAGTTTAACAGGTCATCGGAGACGATTTTCTGCGCAACACTGGGCTCGCGCAACATGTTGCGAGTTTTTGAATTGGTTTCAAAAACTTGCAACACAACACCCAACATTGTTGCGCGGAAAATTGTCGTTGCAAGTTGACTTGTGTAACACGATCTTTAAGCTCCCGGCGACGAACCAGCAACCAGCGGTATGTCCTAGCACTGCCAAAGGCGATTCGATTCCCAGCACTTACGCTTATATGGAAACCAAGCTTAAACAAGAGCTACAGCTAGTTTAATTACTATTTAGAATGTTAAACTAAAGGAGTATTTCGCACTTTTTTACATTCACTTACGAATTTTGCAGTTTTGGGGCTACTGTAAGCAGTTGGACTCGTTGGGTTGTTAAATACGGCTTTATATAATGATCCGGGGAAGGTTTAGTTTCTAAATGACTTTATATTTTGAAAGGAATTTTTCCTTATGATTTTATAGCATGAGTAAGGTAAAAGCAAATGTATTTTGTCCTCCATTTCTCATTACACGCTGGACAAATTGTGTCTTGTGCATTTACGTATGATTTGCGATATCTTCTTTTTTTTCTTTCCAAATTAGGATCCCTTACTCGCAATCAAGTAAAATTAATCCTATGCTTTACAAATGTCACATTATCCAAAGCTGACTTGTCTACTAACTATGTGTTATCCAGGTAGCTTTCAAGTTAATGAAAAAACGCTATTCAAAGGATACTAAAATATATAAAAAGTAGAGGTAAAATCTATAAAAGAATCCAAATGTTTTCGGTTTAAAACCATCACCTTTTATAGCTTTTACTTCGCCTATTATATATTTTGATACAGGTAACTTTTTTCGCATGGACTATTTCCATCCCCCCGGTTCATTCCGATCCCACCGCCGCTTACCGTATTTCTTCGATTAAACGCCGCCCACAAATAAACGCCGCATCTGAGAGCCAAAATATTGATAAACGCCGCTCTCGAATAAACGCTGCACCCTGGAACACACAACAAACTGCAACATCGAATTTAAGACGTTGATGTTTTACAAGCGCAAAGCGGAGTTGTTTAAAATTCTAAGTTTAAAGTTTGAAAGGCACAAACAAAAGTCCACAACATCGAATTTATCCGATTTCTTACGCGTTTACAAGCGCAACAAGTTGTAGTTGTAAAACTGTAAAGCTTGATCGGCACAGCCAGACAAAGAACTGTTTCATTTTTTTCTACTTTTTAAAATAAAGTTACGGTTGGTTGTTTATAAAAATAAATAGCATCTTAAATAAACGCCTCACCCAAATCATGAACAATTTAATAAACGCCGCGGCGTTTATTCGAGGAAATACGGTATTGGATTTGAGAAGAAATTCCAACCCTTCCCCCTGCCCCGCACTATTATTATTTAGTCAAGACTACCTTAACAAACATTGCAAAATTTTTGAATATTACAAGAATTTAAGATTTTACCCAGTCAATACTCTATTCAAAACCCGAAAGTATCCCCGCGCGTCCATGTAATATCGTCTTTATATATCCATTGTAGGTTATTTTGGTAAATATCTAAACGAATATGATGGTACTTGGATTCCTACCGGCTGGAGAGAGTGGATGGGACTGATACGGAACAGCAAGTTTTATAACTACACTCTTCGACGCAACCGAGCTTTTGAAAAGCATGGGGCGAGCTACCATCGAGACTACTTGACTGACCTCATCACAAACAACAGCATCAGTTTCTTCAGGAGATCGAAAAAGAAGCGACCAAACCAGCCTGTGTTGATGGTGTTAAGTATGCCCGCCCCCCACGGGCCTGAGGACGCTGCACCGCAGTACAAAGACATGTTTGCCAATATTACATCTCCAAGGTAAGATTTTAGCTTTATTTTCATCCACTTCACGGTGTATCTCCAGTTTGTCTTGGTTGTAAATTGGTTGCGGGGAAGCAAGCATAGCTCTGATTAGTGCGCGAGTTCAAACTATAGGTGACTCCAAAGTCTGCTTTGACTTTCGTCTGATCAATATTAATCTTAAATAAGACTTTATTTTACCTTGTGTCCATATCAGCAGCTCACATTTGATAATTCTCTGTATATAACTCAAGCCAAGCGATTCGTTTTGACCATTTCCATAGTTGGAATTTCCAGCGCGCCGCCATCTTGAAATGTGACGTACTACGGTTGCAGTGCCAGGTTCCCCTCTCAATTAAAACAATAGCAATGAACTAGTGGGAGTCTGGCACTGCA
>JAOCNB020087697.1:0-11971 GCA_026546465.2 Palythoa caribaeorum | reverse complement strand
GTTCACGTGTTCCCTAAGGCTAGTGTTCACGTGTTCCCTAAGGCTAGTGTTCACGTGTTCCCTAAGGCTAGTGTTCACGTGTTCCCTAAGGCTAGTGTTCACGTGTTCCCTAAGGCTAGAGTTCATGCGTTCTTTAAGGCTAGTTAACGTTTTCACGCTTTCGCTAAGTATAGTGATCATACCTTCCCTATGGCTAGTATTCACGCTTTCCGTAAGGGTAGTGTTCAGGCCTTCCATAACGCTAGTGCACGTGTTAACTCTTTCTCTAAGGCCAGTGTTCAAGCTTTCGCTAAAGGTATTCTTAAAGCTTTCCTTAAGGCTAGTGTTCATGCTTTCCCTAAGGCTAGTGTTCACGCTTTCCCTAAGGCTAGTGTTCACGCTTTCGTTAAGGCTAGTGTTTACGCTTTCGTTAAGACTAGTGTTCACGCTTTCGTTAAGGCTAGTGTTCACGCTTTCCCTAAGGCTAGTGTTCAAGCTTTCCCTAAGGCTAGTGTTCACGCTTGCCCTAACGCTAGTGTTCACGCCTTAACTAAGGCTAGTGTTCACGCTGTCCTTAAGGCTAGTGTTCACTCTTTCCCTAAGGCTGGTGTTCACGCTTTCCCTAAGACTAGTGTTCACGCTTTCCCTAATGCTTGTGTTCACTCTTTCCCTAACGGTAGACTTCACGCTGTCGCTAAGGCTACTGTTCACTCTATCCCTAAGGGTAGTGTTCACGCTTTCCCTAAAGCTAGTGTTCACGCTTTCCTTAAGACTAGTATTCGCGCTTTCCCTAAGGCTAGTTTTCACGCTTTTCCCAAGGCTAGTGTTCACGCTTTTGCTAAAGCTAGTGTTCACGCTTTCCCTAAGGCTAGTACTCAAGCTTTCCTTACGGCTAGTGTTCACGCCTTCCCTAAGGCTAGTGTTCACGCTGTCCCTAAGGCTAGTGTTCACTCTTTCCCTAAGGCTAGTGTTCACGCTGTCCCTAAGGCTAGTATTCACGCTTTCCCAAGGCTAGTTATCACGCTTTCCCTAAGATTAGTGTTCACGCTTTCCCTAAGGGTAGTGTTCAGGCCTTCCCTAACGCCACTGTTAACTCTTTCTCTAAAGCTAGTGTTCACGCTTTCTCTAAGGCTAGTGTTCACGCGTTCCCTACGGCTAGTGTTCACGCTTTTCCCAAGGATAGTGTTCACGCTTTTGCTAAGGCTAGTGTTCATGCTTTCTGTAAGGCTAGTGTTTACGCTTTCGCTAAGGCTAGTGTTCACGCTTTCCCTAAGGCTAGTGATCAGGGTTTCGTTAAGGGTAGTTTTCAAGCTTTCGCTAAGGCTAGTGTTCACGCTTTCCCTAACGCTAGTGTTCACGCCTTCCGTAAGGCTAGTGTTCACGCTGTCCCTAAGGCTAGTGTTCACGCTTTCCCTAAGGCTAGTGATCAGGGTTTCGTTAAGGGTAGTTTTCAAGCTTTCGCTAAAGCTAGTGTTCACGCTTTCCCTAAGGCTAGTGTTCACTCTTTCCCTAAGGCTAGTGTTCATTCTTTCCCTAAGGGAAGTGTTCACGCTTTCCCTAAGGCTAGTGTTCACTCTTTCCCTAAGGCTGGTGTTCACGTTTTGACTAAGGCTAGTGTTGACGCTTTCCCTAAGGCAAGTTTTCACTCTTTCCATAAGGGTAGACTTCACGCTGTCCCTAAGGCAAGTGTTCACTCTTTCCCTAAGGCTAGTGTTCACGCTTTCCCTAAGGCTTGTGTTCACTCTTTCCCTAAGGCTGGTGTTCATTCTTTTGCTAAGGCTAGTGTTCACTGTTTCCCTAAGGCAAGTGTTCACACTTTCCCCAAGGCTAGTTTTCACGCTTTCCCTAAGGGTAGTGTTCACGCTTTTCCCAAAGCAAGTATTCACGCTTTCCCTAAGGCTCATTTTCACGCTTTTCCCAAGGCTGGTGTTCACGCTTTTGCTAAGGCTAGTGTTCACGCTTTCCCTAAGGCGTGTTCACGCTTTCCCCAAGGCTAGTCTTCACGCTTTTGCTAAGGCTAGTGTTCACGCTTTTGCTAAGGTTAGTGTTCACGCTTTCCCTAATGCTAGTGTTCACCCTTTCCCTAAGGGTAATTTTCACGCTTTTCCCAAGGCTAGTGTTCACGCTTTTGCTAAGGCTAGTGTTCACACTTTCCCTAAGGCAAGTGTTCACGCTTTCCCTAAGGCTAGTTTTCACGCTTTTCCCAAGGCTAGTATTCACGCTTTCGCTAAGGCTAGTATTCACGCTTTCCCTAGGGCTAGTGTTCACGCTTACATCCAGCGTAGTGTTTATACCTTTCCCAAGGCTAGTGTTCACGCTTTCCCTAAGGCTACTTTTCACGCTTTTCCCAAGGCTAGTTTTCACGCTTTTCCCAAGGCTAGTGTTCACCCTTTCCCTAAGGCTAGTGTTCACGCTTTCCCTAAGGCTAGTATTCACGCTTTCCCTAAGGCTTGTGTTCACGCTTTCTCTAAGGCTAGTGTTCAGGCTTTCCCTAAGCCTTGTATAAAAGGGTTCTCTAAAGTAATGTTCACGTTTTTCTGAAGGCTAGTGTTAACGCTTTCCTTAAGGCCAGTCTTCACGTTTTCCCTAAGGCTATTGCTGACGCTTTCCCTAACGTTAGTGTTCATACCTTCCCTTAGGCTAGTGTCCATGCTTTCACTAAAGCTAGTTCTCAAGCTTTTCCTAAGACTAGTGTTTACGCTTTTCCTAAGACTAGTGTTCACGCTTTCCCTAAGGCTAGTGTTCACGCTTTTCCTAAGGCTAGTTATCACGCTTTTCCTAAGGCTTGTCTTCACGCTTTCCCTAAGGGTAGTGTTCAGGTCTTCCCTAACGCTAGTGTTAACACTTTCTCTAAGGCCAGTGTTCACGCTTTCGCTAAGGTTATTGTTCGTACCTTCCTTAATGCTAGTGTTTACGCTTTCCCTAAGGCTAGTTATCACGCTTTTCCTAAGGTTAGTATTCACACTTTCCCTAAGGTTAATGTTGATACCTTTCCCAAGTCTAGTTTTCACGCTTTTCCCAAGGCTAGTGTTTACGCTTTCGCTAAGGCTAGTGTTCACGCTTTCGCTAAGGCTAGTGTTCACGGTTTCCCCAAGGCTAGTGTTCACGCTTTCCCTAAGGCTAGTTATTACGCTTTTCCTAAGGCTAGTGTTCACGCTTTCCCTAAGGGTAGTGTTCAGGTCTTCCCTAACGCTAGTGTTAACACTTTCTCTAGGGCCAGTGTTCACGCTTTCCCTAAGGTTATTGTTCGTACCTTCCTTAATGCTAGTGTTTACGCTTTCTCTAAGGTTAGTGTTGATACCTTTCCCAAGGCTAGTTTTCACGCTTTCCCTAAGGCTAGTGTTCACGATTCCCTAAGGCTAGTGTTCACGCTTTCGCTAATCCTAGTGTTCACGCTTTCCCTAAGGCTATTGTTCACGCTTTCCCCTAGGCTAATATTCTCGGTTTCGCTAAGGCTAGTGTTCAAGTTTTCCCTAAGGGTAATGTTCAGGTCTTCCCTAAGTGTTAACACTTTCTCTAAGGCCAGTGTTCACGCTTTCCTTAAGGTTACTATTCGTACCTTCCCTAAGGCTAGTGTTCACGCTTTCCCTAAGGCTAGTGTTCATGCTTTCGTTAAGGGTAGTGTTCACGCTCTCCCAAATGCTAGTGTTCTAGTTCTAGGTCTTCCCTAACGCTAGTCTTCACGCTTTCGCTAAGGCTACTGTTCACGCTTTCCCTAAGGCTAGTGTTCACGCTTTTGCTAAGGCTAGTGTTCACGCTTTCCCTAAATCAAGTGTTCACGCTTTCCCTAAGGCTATTTTTCACGCTTTTCCCTAGGCTAGTGTTCATGCTTTTGCTAAAGCAAGTGCTTACGCTTTCGCTAACTCTAGTGTTCACGCTTTCCTTAAGGCTAGTTTTCACGCTTTCCCTAAGGCTAGTGTTAACGCTTTCCCTAAGGTTAATGTTGATACCTTTCCCAAGGCTAGTTTTCACGCTTTTCCCAAGGCTAGTGTTTACGCTTTCCTTAAGGCTAGTGTTCACGCTTTCCCTAATACTAGTGTTCACGCTTTCCCTAAGGCTAGTGTTCACGCTTTCCTTACGGCTATTGTTCACGCTTTCCTTAAGGCTAGTGTTCACGCTTTCCCTAAGGGTAGTGTTCACGCTTGCCCTAAGGGTAGTGTTCACGCTTTCCCTAAGGCTAGTGTTCATGCTTGGACTTGACCGTGTAAATCGGCTTAGATAAGGTCATGTGGTATCTGAACTCATAATTGAAATTGAGTAACACAATCCGAGAATACTAGGGAAGCAATAGCGCAGCTATACTAAAAATATAAATTTTACTCCCACGTGATTCTGACAAACAGAGAAATGTTTGCGAAAAGGTCTATAGAAAAAGTAGCGATTTTAGAATTATAAAAAGCGAATTTATTGGTAAACATTTACTTAAAAGTAATATGGTCGGCTGAAAATATTATGTCAGCCGCCACTTGATTTTATTTAGTTGGTTTGTTTGTCGGAATTATGACGTAAAAGCGTCGCTTCGCAGTATTTGAGGTTGATAAATTATAATTAGCCCCGTAAGCCTTAAGGCAGTGAGTTGGAACCACACCAAAAAATGAAAAACATGACATATTCAAAATATTTTCATGTTTATTTCCGTAGAAACAAAAGTAACACAACAAGATTTAATGCAACAATATATACAATTTAAAATAGTTACACAATAACATAACAATTTATAAAAACCTCTATAGAGGGCCTGGCTTTTCTGCAGTGTTTCAGCCTTTGGTAAAGTACAGGCAGCTAAAGAAATCAAGTTTTAAGACAAATAATAAATTACTTTTACTTCTACCGGTAATGTTTGGCTTTTGCACTACTGTTTGTTTATCAGGTTATAACAAGTCTCCAGAGACTTCAGAAAAGTAACGCTTTCAGCCCCAGACAATTTATCAACATCTAACTTCTCTTTGCATATCTTAAATAAAATAATATAACTCATGGATTAATGACGTGGAATTGGCTGTGGAAGAACTTTCAAAAGACAAATTCTGCTAAACTGCTGATGTAGGATTCACCAACACGTCATTTGTCGTGTTTTGGGTTCGGTTGTGTAAATGTTACAAGTTCTCTTTTCAATTTCTTTTTTGCCGTGAGTCAAAGTATTTTTCGAGGATTGTTAAATTTGGCGCCCGAGGATATAATCAACCATATTCACACCGAAAGGAGCAGAGGGCGGCCGGTATGGGGTGGGGCGAGGGAGCAGAAAGTGCCCGCTTTCGAACAACCACAACATTTTTTATGTTTCATAGAGGCCAACAAATTCCCTGACTTTTCATAAAATTGATTGAAAGACAGGCGTATACAAAAACTTTGCGGTTAGGGTATTAATTTTGTTGCTACCGCGATAATGCATTTTTGGAAGGAATGTTTTAATAAGTTTTGAGTGTTTCAGACTTTTTTCAAATTACATCACAACTACGAACGCAAATCAACTTTGTTTGCCCAAAGAACATTTCTTTGTGTTTTAAAAATAGCTTCCTGACCTAATGCATTTTGCACTTTAAATGCTTTTTGCAAATCCAAGATGGCGGCTTTGTGACATTTTAGGCATGTGAATGTTAAGATCACTGGTGACTGCTGGGCTTTATTGTTATGTTTATTGAGTAAAAGATATATTATTGCTTTTTGAATTTGAACTTATCTCTTCACCTACCACTTCAAACAATTTCGGGAAAAAAATGCATGCTTTGTCTATGAACATTTGCCGACTTGAATTTTTTAAAAATTTATGTAAACATCTTACTAGTCGAAAGAGAACTTGAGAGGCCTAATTGTGTGTTCTATTCATATGGATTGTAAAAGAATTTGTGAAAAAACAAGATTTTCATAATTATGACGTCATATAGAGATACTCTAATTAAATTACACCAAATCAATGGAGTTATTATTTTCTTATTATCCACGAAACTTGGCTTCAATACTTTTATAGTTTCAGAGCTACAGAACGCGGTCACTTTCTCTCCCCCTCTCCGTCCTCCTCCCCCTTCCCCCTCGTTCCCCGTTCCCCATCGTCATTAAGGTCCCAGCCACCCTAAAAAAATCCGGTATGATAATGGGTGGTAGGTGTAACATTCCCTGAAAAAATTTAAAAAATTGAGTACTTCCGCAAGGGTTTTAATGTATTTTTATGAACTTGTAAATCACTTGTATTTAATTACTGTTCAGTACAGTAGCTGGTTAGAGCTAACCACATACAAAAAACTATATGTCATTTATCGTGCGATAGCACAACTACCGTAAATGCAAGAATTAGCGCCCAGCTTCAAATAAGCGCCCCACTTCGAATTAGCGTCCTTCCTAAGGCTCAAAATTTGTAATAAGCGCCCCCTTCAAATAAGTGCCCATCCCCCTCCCCCGAGAAAATGAGTTTCGGTACTCGGTAGGATATACGAGCTCGAGTTTCTAAAAAACCATTCAGCGGTAGATTGCATTTTTATTCTAAAATCACTGTTGACCGCAATGTAAAAAGTAAATTGAAAACAAAACAGAACAAGTTACCCTCTTGACTCTAATTTAAGCGCTACTTTCGGAAATAATTCTTGTTTGTATTCCAATTTAAGCGCCAGCAGGAAAAATAATTTTTTTGTGGCGCTTGATATTGGATATGAGATAAACCCTTAGGAAACATTTTGAATTTACGACCAATAAAGTAACTTTAAAGTTTTGTCCAAACCTGGATTAACTTGCATTAACCTGCATTAAACCCAGAAAGAAAAAAACAGATCCACTTCGTTTTAGCCCACCCAATGAAATAAAGGTAGGCGTTAACATTGTCTATTTCGTAGACAGCGAGGAGTGAAGGCATGTCGCCTCACTTTTGAGTAACTGTAAACAATGGTGTCTTTGTAAATATGAAAACGAAATAAGCGCCCCATTCAAATAAGCGCTCCCCTTCCAATTAGCGCTCCCCTATCGCTTTAGAAAATTGAATAAGTGCCCCGGGGCTAATTCGAGCATTTACGGTAATTATCGCGCGATAACACATCATATTGCACAATAGAACACAATAGCACATCATATCGCGCAATAGCATATAATGTCGCGCGATAGCACACATTAAGCAATAGCACATCATATCACGCGATGGCACATCATATCGAAAAATAGCACATCATATCGCGCGGTAGCACATCATATCGAAAAATAGCATATCATATCGCGCAGTAGTACATCATATCGCGCTTTACCACATCATATCGGGCGAGTGTACATCATCGCGAGATATAATGAGTTGTGCTATTGCGCGATACATGGCGTATTAAGGTTTGTATGTGGTTGGCCATTATTAGCCACCGCAGTTCAGTCATCGCAGTTTTGTTTTAATTTGTTCCAACGTGGTCTACAAGCCGACACAGGGTTGCTCCATCGAACTATCCCGAATCCGCCGCGGCATGTCAAATTACCTCTAGTACCGTGTTCTAATTGAGAGATATCTTTAATAATAATAATAAACTTTATTTACGTGTCTAGAAAGTACATCTAGCAGGGGGAAAATCCCTCAACTAATAGGAGACACCTAAATTATTTTTAGCCTAGAGAAGGTCATTACAAGCTTTGTACTTAAAGTAACTCAACGCAATCGGGTATTTGGTCAGACTAACATCCTTCTATCAAGCCTGGCTTCCAACGGATCTGAAGCCCTCCGAAGGAATTAAATCATTTAGAAAATAGCCGTCAAATCGTCAAATCAAATTATCTGAATATGAAATTTACAAAACTAAGCTTAGCTCTGAAATATCGAACTGAAAATCAAAATATTTAAGGCTGCACGGCGAACCAATGGATTTCGAATGAAATAAAGAGACTACAGATTACTGTTGACGGTCCCACACTACTTCATCATCAGGTGTGATGATAATGATGATATTATGATGATGATGAAGATGATGATGCATTCTCGCGTCGTGAACCAATGCGTGAGTATTCTCGAGCTATTAGCGACGCGTTCTTTCGTGGGAGTGGAGCCCGATTCTTGAGCTTCAAACCCTGTTGCTGGGGCTGCGTTGATAGACAGGGTTTGGGGTGGTACTATTGGTCTTACTCTTGACACGTTTCTCAATGAGTAGACTAGTGCGCCTCTTCCCAAAGATGTCAAAGACCTCTCACGGCATGTACTCCTCCAGGTCGCGCGGGCTTGTGCAGTACTCTCTGACCTATCAAGTCCGATGCCACATCTCCTAAGATTGTGTCCTTGTAACTCAATGTTGGCTGCATCACGAATAAAATGTCTGCTGCAAAAAAGTCATGGAACCTCAAGTCGAGACTCAATCGATATCCAGAAGAAGGTTGTAATAAACGGTTTGGAACCTTTAACAGTAATCTGTAATCTTGCTTTTACAGGGTGCATTCTCTCAATAAATACATTATCGTATTCCCTTTTCTTTCAAAAATATATTAAAACTTGATAAAGATTTCCTTTTATCCTATATAAAAAGTTAGTCTTTTACCATTGTTGTATAGAATAGCTCGCCGAAATCCTTACCGTGCGAGTGGTCTTGTGCAAAAAAGGAAATTTATTAATTTCATTGTAATCTGAATTAATTTTATTTTCACTTTCACTTTCATTGTTGGCATGGTTTTATCCCTTGTCTTCTTCGTGGTCGTCGCTGGCATCGTCAGCATCGTCTTTAAAATCGTCATTATAGTCTCCATCGTCATCGTCGTCGTTGTATATCGTCATTGTCATTATCAGAAATAATTGAGAGACAGTCGACAGTCATGCAGTTTACAGCTTATACGAGCTACACGCTTCAGGTCGTAATCCATATGACTAATGGAAACCAGGCTTTAGTCAGGATAAGAACTAAACAATTTTTCAATGCATACACAGATGAATATGGGAATTGATGAGTAACTCCCGCTATAACCTGGAATAGCCGACTTTTTACCCTATTGGCGACAACAATATCAGTATTCTCTCACCAACTGCAATACCTTCTACAGCATTTTCGTGTGACATCCATATATCTTTGTCAAGATAAGATTGTGTGACACCATCAATCAATATCTTTATCATGACAAGATTGCGTGACTTAATCACCTGTATTTCCGTAAGACTTTGGCAGCATCGTGACGTCTCATTTCCATTAAATGTTGATAAAGTACCTCCACCGTACTTGTATCTTTTGTTCCCCAGTCGCGCAACAAACTCTGGGTACTCTCGCTGGCGTCCATGTTAAAGTTGCTGACCTGAATCTGGGAATAGCCAAGTCTAGCAGCAAGCTTCTTCCAGTTGTTTGAGCCCTTTGGGTTTAACAGAGTTGCTATGCCAAGGATGACATCGTAAGAAAGATCTCGAACCAGCTTTTTAGGGACTAAAACAAACAAAGACAATATAGAAAAAGAAAAACACAAGACGTAAAAGATTGTGTTTAGAACGAAGATAGAAAAAGCAGCTTTTTTATTCTACACCTTCTGTGGCAACAACCAAAAGCATCTGTCTGCTTACAAGGAAAAAGAACAAGCATTGTGCAGTTTCTGCAAAAATTTTTAGCATTGTCTTCAAAATTCTCGTGAACTGCAACTAATTTCTTGGATGGTAAAAGGCCGATTTTGACTGAATACAGATAAATGTTTTATTATCTTATGACATATTTTCCTGTGCTGTTTTACCGGTTCACCAATAGAGCAACGATTAACATATTGTTTTTTTTTCTTAACTGGTAGTAAATAAAAATAGACCAGCAACAAGCTGAATTTTGACGCGAATGTTTCTCGCTTTCATTCGAGGGCGTTATGTAAAAGATATGGTCTACTGACAGGTAATATATAATTTGATCAAATTTTTTATTTATTTTAATAATAAAAGATTTAGAAAAACATTTCAGAATAAAAAGTAGCGATTTAAAAACATGAAATTTTGGCTAGGACATGCTAATATCATCAAACATTTGATTATGGTGACATGTCGTCACCGAAACGTCGTTTTTTTTTGTCAAACATTTGATGTTTTATCGAACATTTAGTAATAGTGACATGTCGCCGCCGAAACGTTATGTTTTTATATCGCTACTTTTTATTCTTAAAATAATGTGTCTCTTTATTGTTATTATAATATATGTTATCTTATAAACATACTATGAATAACAACAAAAAATATTGAAAGAACTACTCACGTCCATTCGCAATCTCTCCATCATTAATTCCTTGGAGAGAACTCGATGATCCAGAAGAAGTGGCAACTAAAGTGTTATGTTCTGTGGCGTTTCGGTGCTTTCTTCTTCCCCGCAATCCGCGCGAGGATCGCCCTCGTGTTTGTATCTCGTGAGTCATGTAAGTCTGGCTCAGTGTACTAGGTACATCTAAGAGCTCTTCGCCTCCCCGCATTTCTTCTTCTAAAAAATTGAAATATTGATGATGATTAAAACAAGGATGGATGATAACGAACTAAATCTTTTACGAACCTATAATGCGTTCACTTGGGACTCTTTCAGAATATTCCTTAAAATTTCAATGCAAATAAAACAAAATAAATCAAAAATTAAACATTTATTTGACTGTTAGGACACCAGAATCAGGCAAACAGAAAACAGCACTGTTAAGGGGTTTGGTACGCCTACATTCGACACCTGTCAAAATTTAAAGTTTGAACAAGATGGCAGTTTAATTACATTCCAAATGCTTAAAAAGTATATTTGCATTTTACTATAAATCTATTTTAAACCAAGGAAAACCTTACCTGCATTGACGATCTCAAGAGGATGATTTTGTACATTGTTATGCACTCTTCGTGACTTGACGAACCAATACAGTAAGCCAAAAATAAGAACTAATATAAAAGCCAGAAATCCGAAGACAAAGTAATAGGTAGATTTGGTTTTCGAATTCCGACCTTTAGTAGATGGTATCAAGATGGTAGAAGCTGGAAATTGGATAACAACAAACTACATTAATAAGATAAATTTGAGATTTTTTCGAGGGGTACCCAATAAGGTTTTGATACAATACTGGTTAGGCAAGGGTGATGATGACGACAACGATGATAAATGATGATGATGATAATGGTGATGGTGATGGTGATGATGATGATGATGGTGATGATGATGGTGATGGTGATGGTGATGGTGATGATGGTGATGGTGATGGTGATGATGATGATGATGATGATGGTGATGGTGGTGATGGCGATGGTGGTGATGGCGATGAGTTCGGGGGAAAACAAAACGTACCTCAAAGCACTGCCGTTCACATTGTATACCAGACGATTTTTCCATTGTGGGCTCTGTTCTTCATATGTATTGTTCCTGCAAGTATTTAAGAAAATTGATTAGACCATTCCAACTGGTGTTCAAAGACAAACCCATGCAATGACAAGCATATTCTGAAAATTTGAATTAATTAAAACGTTTTGCAAATCAGTACAAGAAAACATCATCTAGCATTGCACTTCGGAAAATCAGCTTACATTTATGACATTTTAGTAAAATATAATGCAATAATTTATACTTCAACAGTAACTTTTAAAGTAAAAGCGCGGGAGGTGATTGGTCAGAATAGATCACGTGATTTCGTTCGCAGGGAAAATATCAGCGCATACAACAGGACAAATATCGTAGCCACTCAAAAGAGCACCTCAGTTGCTTTGTTTTAGGTTAAAATTGATTAAAAATTACTGAGAATTCAACCTCTGGGTTTGGGCCACATCAAAAAAAAAAAAAGACAGAACTGGTGAACAATTCAGCGCCTCAAAACACAAAGAACTCAACCAATTTTGCTTTTAATGTTTTTAATGGCGCCCGCCGTCCGTTATCGTTGAATTATAAAATAAATAGACCTGCTCTACACTGATTTTGTGTTGCACATTGAGATATGCAGGCCTTGGCCGAAACACTGTTCTCAAAGTTTCAAATTTTCACTTTTTTCACAATTTTTCAGCCTCGGACCTATATAGCTCGATACAAATTTTGTTCACCGAATAATAACAACAACAACAACAATAATAATAATGATAATA
>JAOCNB020087637.1:0-10699 GCA_026546465.2 Palythoa caribaeorum | reverse complement strand
AATGTTATGATTTAAATCAATTGAAAACAAAAGTTTATAAAAGCATTCATTTCTAATAAACTTGGCTAATTGTCTTATCTAAACGCAATTTAACGATACTAAAAATTCTACAATTTTCTAACCAAAAGAATAGTAAAAAATGTTTTTTGGGCAAAATCAATGTCCTGAACTACAGTATACGGCTATACCTTAAATATCCTACGAAACTCTTATCGTAATGATATGACTCCTTGCTTGTACCACTTAGGAAGTCTTGCAACCACAAGACTTTTCCGCCTTTTTTCAAACAGTGAAACGCGGTTTGTTCTGGCATCATTTCAAATTTCTTAATTCAAAATTAGAACAGACAAGCATTTAAAAAAGAAAACAAGATGTGGCTTTATTCCATACTTTTTACATAAAAAAAAAAAACCAAAGGACTCGTTCGTGACTTGATAAAAACATGATGTCAAAATTTTAACACGTAAAAACCTCTCCATATGTTATACCTCTCTCAGAGACTGCATGTTGCATCGTCAAAGTTGGTTCAGCCGAAGAAGCGTCACTGGTTTTATCATCCTGTAACGCTGTGCTACAACTCCCGCTTCCTCTGGCTTCACCTTCAAGATGACAAAAATGTTGCCAATTAATTTTATCCAGGTAATGAATGTTTAAATGATTACTGGCACTGGGCCGCCTTCTTATTACATTTTGTGCTATAATTATTATTAACATTAAAACTAAAAATTTTATTACAATAATGTTACTTTTGCTACCAAGAGGTCTAAATGACAGTAAATGTATTATCAACGTTAACGCAATAACAGCACTCTTGATCTTATTACACGTTTCGGCAGGGCCCAATGCCATCGTCAGGATGATTTTTATTGATCTTGAAATAATTTTAATTAAAAATACAAATTGCTGATAACGAAATAATTTTAAAATAATTTTAATTTAAAAATAACAATTGCTGATCATGAAATAAATAAGTAATTACCGATCTTAGAAGTATTACATTTTGTGCTGTAATTATTATTAACATTAAAAATAAAGTATTAGGGGTGAACTCACTTCCTGTCATGTTTTTCGCATAAAATAAGAATGTATGAGGTCAAATTAGTGTAGCAATCATAATTTGTGTCTCTCATATACTTGGTATCTACCACCCCGGATGGCATCCTGGGAGCCACACGTGGGCTACGACTTGTCGATCTCAATCTGACTCGGAGGGTTTTTCTCCGAGTACTCCGGTTTTCCTCCCTTAGCAAAATTAACTCCCAGCTGTGGCCCATGTGGCTGTGGTGCTGTGCTCCGAGGTCGTACAAAAGCGGCTGTGATGAGTACGCCTTTAAAATGCTAATTCAATCCTTGACTGCGAGGACAATTAGCAAGGCAGGTTTATTATATTAATTATTAACGATTGCAAAATGTAATTAAATCGCAAATGTTAAATATTAGATGCTTTTACTTATTCACTAGATAATAACAATATTTGAGGTCCATCCGTTGCATATGCATTCTTTTTCTGTCTTTTTAAAACTATGTGCTGGTATTTCGCTCGGTTAATAAAATTGTTTTAGGTTATCATCATGAGACTGGGGGAGGGGGACTTTTTGAGGACACCCTCCATTTCTTCTAAACCACTAACGCTAAGAATTTTAAACTTACACCAATAATTAAGCTTAGTAGGTTTGAATGTAGAAATTTATACAAACCTGTGAGAATTTCTTCGTAAACAATTGACAGCTTATCGCATTGGTGGTAAATCCCTTGGTCTCTATAGCGATAAAACAGGGTCAGATACACTTTGCTTCTGCATGGTTGATCGCTTGCCGTAACGAGTTTCAATTCTTGAGACGCAATAACATTTGTTGCAGTGTAATAAAATCTACTCGTAATGGTCCGAGTGATTTCATCCATTTCCCTTCTGGATGTCCCGTGAATAAGTTTTCTGGTAGGAATTTGGTGGGAAACGAGTCTTAATGACGGCTTTCTTGAGATAATTGAGATAATGTCATGCATTTTGTCAATATCTAGATCTGTAGAGGAAATTTCAGTTCTGAGGGTGCCAAAAGTCTCACATTCTCCTTCCAAATTTACATCAGCGTGGCAACGAACACTTGCCACTCCTCGCGTATCAGATATTTCAAAACGTTGGGTAAAAACGTCTTGCACTTTGTCGTAGGCAATGGGATACGGCGAAAGGAAAGTTTCTGTATTTCTCGTGACGGTGAAGCGGATAATATGGGAGGGGTTAAACTTGACAAAATCAATCAAACTAAATACCAAGTTGCCAAGATCACGAACAAGATATTTTCCTTTCTTCTCTCCCATTTGGATGTGTAACGACTGTTTTCCTTTAACTTCCAATCTAATTTTGGTCTTCACTATTTCTCCAGCTGTCATTAATACTTCAGCTAATCGCAGTATTGGCCGCAGTTCATTCCAACGTCTCATTTCTTCGATATTTGCTTTTTCAGCAGATACCAGATGCTCGTTCTTCAGACAAAGTTGAGCTAAAATGTCGGGGATACTTCCCATTAGACGACGACTATCGTTTGTCTTCATAGCTTCCTCGACATTCGTTGTTTGAATTTCTGAGTCTTCTGCAAAAAATCCCCACATTCCGTTTAGCTGAATTGGGTCTGCATCTTGTCTGAAGACCTCTTTTGCCATCTGAACAAGAACTGGAACAAGTTTCGAAATGATGTGAAAGTCTGCACGAGTTGATTGAGTAAAACACTTTGCAAGTTTGTCATGTACCTCCATCGTGATATACCCATTCTGGTTGAGGTAAACCAAACACTGCATGGGCTCAAAAGCTATCACTGCATCAGAACCTGTCATAGTTTGAATGCAACAATCCTGAAGGAAGGATGACATCAACGATTTAGCCGTTTGGTTGATATTTTCTTCTTTACTACTGCCCTCATCTATCAAACCATCCGCACTTTCTTTGTACTCCCTCAGATTCTCAATATGCATCTGTCCCCTCTTACTGATGCGTTCTTCTGTTTGGTGGAAAAACTGTATGTTAGGACCTAAAACCCTCCAAAATCTATCTCTTAGCTAATGCTGAAGCCAGCCGTTGAACTTTAAATGTGCCGCCGGAACATAATGCAAATGAGGTACAACAATAGAGCTTGATAATTTCTGGGTTGCATGTGGCAAACCGATTTCAAAGTACCTTTTGTGTGTGTGTTGTTTTTTTTTCCCGGGAGAAAATCTAATTCGTGCGCAATACGACATACATGGTTCGTAGACCCATATCTGGATTTTGTTGCCGTTTGGAATTTTTAATTTGTGGCATGGAAACGAACTGCAGTCCTTCGTTTGCACTTACATCATCAACTCTGCTCAAAGTTATATACATTAAGCCGGAATTGGTGGGTTATGCATGTGGGATTCGATTTTCTCTTTGTAATAATTTATTTTATTCTCATCTTATTTGTTGCTTTATTTGTTTTTCTTTGAAGGTGAATAGGTACTCTGTAGAAAAGCTTCGAGATCAATGAAATCATTACTAAGTATAAGACGAAGTTATAATGAAGAAAACGTCCTTGCTGAAATTCAGTCAGTCAACTGGGAGGATGTCTTACCTCCCCAAGCTGATGATCTTGAGCTGCTGTTTGATTCATTTCACAACAGGCTTACAAAAATTATACATAAATATGTTCCGTTAAAACAATTTTCAAAGCGACAATTAAAAATACAATCTAAACCCTGGATAACAAAAGGAATTAGGAAATCCATAACTACTAAAAACAAATTATTCAAGCCCTACTTAGATGCTAAAAATGATTATAACCTTACTAAATATAAATTCTATAGAAATATAATAAAACATCTCATACCTATAAGTAAAAAAACATCTAATAAAAACTACTTTGCCAGCAATAATATTAATAACAATAATATTAAAGAGACATGGAAGGGGATAAAGCAAAATATAAACTTGAAAAAAAATTACAAATCACGCTCAAATCTGGTAATATAAAGATCAGTGATATAAAAGCTATAACAAATGAATTCAATAATTACTTCGCAAATATTGGCTTTCAACTTGCACAACAAATTACAACTGTAGATACTTGTTTCGATGCATTGTTAAGACAATCTTGCAGCAGCCTTGCCCTTCTCCCAGTTATACAAATATAAAAATAGAAGATGAAATCGGTAATCTCAAGCAACAGGTCCACACAGTGTACAAACAAAACTACTAAAAACCCTAAAATCATTTATTTCAGGACCACTGGCAACCCTCTTCAAATGTTCCTTCTCGTCTGGATAAGTACCGAACAAACTCAAAGTGGTCCGAGTCATACCTGTTTTCAAAAAGGGATCAAGGACAGTTATATCCAAATATAGACCTATTTCCATATTATCAGTTTTTAATGAAAGATGACTAAAATTTTTAGAAAAAAACGATACATTACTTGAAGGTCAGTTTTATTTTAGATCGAACCACTCTACATCTCACTATACTCCAGATCGTGGACAAAATCCAGAAGTTAATAGAATCAAAACATTTTTCAAGTGGGATTTTCTTGGATTTGAGCAAAGCATATGATACTGTTAACCATAAGATCCTCCTGAAAAAACTTCATCACTATGGCATAAGAGGTGTAGCCCGTAACTGGTTCTCTTCTTATCTATCAAATAGAAAACAATTTGTCTTAATTGGCAATAACACATCTGATTTGAGACAGTTTGTTACTTGTGGAGTCCCACAAGGTTCTGTGTTAGGACCATTGCACTCTTTGCTATATATAAGCAATTTCAACTCCTCTGCTGCAGATCTAGATTTTCATCTCTTTGCTGACGATTTTAATTTATTCTGTCAGCATAAAAGTCTGCAAACTCTTGAACTTAAAATGAATAATCAACTTCAAAGTATTAATGAATGATTCTGTGCAAATAGGCTGTCTCTAAACATGGACAAATCAAATTTTGTTATTTTTCACCCTCCTCAAAAAAGATAAACCTTTATACAGAAATTCAAATAAGCAATAACATGATAAAACCCTAAATGAACTAAAAGCGTTAAATACTCGGGTGTCATTTTAATTGGACTCCAATTTCAATTAGAAACGACACATTCATTAATTACTAGTAACTAAAAAACTTCCCGAAGTATTGGTGTTCTATGTAAACTGAGGCAATTTGTTCCATCAAAAATGCTACTCCAAATTTACTATTCAATTATTTTCCCGTTCCTCACCTATGGTGTAAGGGAAAATATATATCCAACTAATCTACGTCCTCTAGTAACAATCCAAAAGAGAGCAATAACAATATTGTCTTTTTCGCATTTTCAAGCACACACATCACATCTGTTCAAAAGGTTTAATTTACTCAAGGTCATGTTTATAAAATTCAAAACGGGAAAGCGAGGCGAAACCAAAAAAATTATAATCGATTAACATGTCGAACGTGTGTATATATATGTTTCACTCGGCTTACCATTCATTGCATACTGAGGAGAGTATCTCCAAAAAAGTTATAAGAATAAAGACTAACAACAATATCCGACGTTTAGGAGTCAAATATGACTCCATTATCAAGGTTAAACTTTAATGGATAAATTCGCAATTTAAATATAACGGGCGTTAGGTCAAAACAAAAAAAACTTTTGCATAAATGGAACTAGCTGTTAGTTGACACTAAGATATTTACAATTTTTTTAGTGCTAGAATACAAAAGGCGTGAGGTCGAACAAAAACAGGAACATACAACTTTCAGCTGGCTAAATGGTTTGACGAAAAGGTAAAACCTCTCTCTCTCAATCGTCATACCATCACAGACGTTTTTGAATTTACAGAGGAAGTTACTCAACTCGATTTTAGCGAGGATGATCTCTTAGTATTCTACGATGTAACATCTTTGTTTACAAATGTGCCTTTAGACGAGACGATAGAGATACTTGCCACCAAGGCTTTTCGTGGCAATTGGTTTAACAAAACTAACACCCTAAATATTACCAAATCAGATCTGATAGAACTGCTAGAACTAGCTACCAAAGACCATCTCTTCCAATATAATGGTGAACTGTACGAACAGAAAGATTGAGTAGGCATGAGGTCCTCCCCTAGGCCTAATGGCCAACGCTTTCTTGTGTCACTTAGAGGAACATTTAGATCTGCCTGATTACTACAGATGGTACGTAGACGATACAATTACCACGATGCCTTGTGAATCAGCTGCTCATGTTTTCCTTGATGAATTAAACAGCATTCATCCGTCTCTACAGTTTACTATGGAAATCGCAACCAATGGCAAACTACCTTTTCTTGGAATGCTTCTCGATAAGAATGGTTGTCAGATATCAACTTCTGTCTACCGAAAACCAACTGACAAAGGCTTATTACTACACTACCAGAGTCACGTGGACCATCGTTTTAAGACTGGCCTGTTTATGACCATGCTTAACAGAGCCTATCGATTGTCCTCAAGTTGGCAATTATTCTCTGATGAATGCGAAAAGCTCAAAAACATCTTCAAATGCCTTAAATACCCAGAAGACCTAATTAACAGAACTGTTAAGAATTTTGTTGACTCTGTTCAATCAGATGCCCAGAAACCACCACAAGTGCAATGCCAGGGAAAAACCGTCCATATTGTATTACCGTACAAAGATCAGAAGTCTGCTACTGACGTGCTACGGAGACGACTCAAAGATCTGAGCATTAGAATTGGTAACACCGCCGAAATTGTTCCTGTGTTTATTAATCGTAAGATTGAAAGCCATCTCAAACACCGCAAAAAGAAGTCAGATGTTGTAAATAACCAATGTGTTGTTTATTATTTTAAATGTGGTCTATGTGATATGGACTACATTGGTTATACAACAAGGCATTTACATCAGCGTATAGATGAACACAAATCCTTATCATTTTCGGTTGGTCGACACATGAAGACGAAACACGATCTGGACAAACCTGAACTTAAAGCACATTTTACCATCCTAAAGAAATGCAAATCGAAATTTGACTGTCTTGTTCACGAGATGCTTTTCATACGTGAGCGTCAACCATCACTAAACAAACAGTCAGATTCCATTCATGCTAAAGTTTTTGTTTGACCTCACGCCTTTTGTATTCTAGCACTAAAAAAATTGTAAATATCTTAGTGTCAACTATCGTTTAACAGCTATTCCCATTTATGCAAAAGTTTTTGTTTTGACCTAACGCCCGTTATATTTAAATTGTGAATTATCCATTAAAGTTTAACCTTGATAATGGAGTCATATCTGACTCCGAAACCTCGGATATTGTTGTTAGTTCTTATTCTTAATACGTTTTCTAAATCGATCTTACTTAAAATCATCTCATGACCTTAATTCTCATCATTATGTCAACATTAACTTAAGTTTTTCTCCTGTCTTTGTAGAATTTCAGAACGAGTTCTTTTTCTACAAGATTATTCCACTTCAGCAAGATCACATGACATGGAGCGAAGCAGACTTTTACTGCAAGGAAGCTGAGCGAGGCCGTTTAGTGAGCGTTTTTGATAAAGAGGAAAGCAAACTAATCACTAAATGGTTGCGTCGCATCCGATACTTCATTGGTTTTCGGAATTACTGGATCGGGGCCTCCAACCTCGGCCATGCGTTGTCATGGGAATGGTCAGATAATACACAGACATCTTTCACAGCCTGGGCTGTAGGAGAACCTTCGAGAAACATTGCTGGTGAAAAAGGGAAGCACTGTGCAACCATTAACACCTATCCCTTATGGGGCCAGTGGACCACACAGGAATGCACTTACAGTTTGCCGTTTATCTGCAAATCCAGAAGTACGAAAAAGCTTATATGCAAAAACACACTATATATGAACTAAAAAATCACTCACTTAAAACACGAATTAGTAGCAGAGTTGACCGACTACAAAACTCGAGAACTTTCATTTTTATAGTCTTTTTTCTATTACTCCCTATTTTTGTGGCTTTAATCATATATAAGTTACAAAAGGCTTTGAAATGTAAATGACTAATGGTTGTTCGTCCGTCGCAGTCGACGAAGACCAAGGACATCACCAATTCTAGTTATGACCAATACACTAACGAAGCATCACAACATTTGCGTCATCATCATTACCATTTACTTACTTACTTACTTGCTTGCTTGCTTGCTTGCTTGCTTACTTACTTACTTACTTACTTATATACTTACTTACTTACTTGCTTGCTTGCTTGCTTGCTTGCTTGCTTGCTTGCTTGCTTGCTTGCTTGCTTGCTTGCTTGCTTACTTGCTTGCTTGCTTGCTTGCTTGCTTACTTACTTACTTACTTACTTACTTGCTTATATACTTACTTACTTACTTACTTACTTACTTACTTACTTACTTACTTACTTACTTAGATGGGCTTCGTGTGCAGGGTCACGCACTCACTTACTTACAACACGATAAAACCGTGGCTTCGCGTCTTCTTAGAAGAGGATGTAGCCACAAAAAGTACTGAAAATAGTGCCGATGTGCCAACTCTACAATACTCAGGGTAAATTACGAAAGAAACGTTTGGGTTATGATTGGCTAATAAACAATAGTTTGCTATAAATACACAAATCGTAAGTTGGGACAACATGCAGTTCTATTCTCGCTGACGGGACCACTCGGTCGTTTTTATATTCGCGAAAAATCTTTGCAAAATAGAGAAAAACGCCTTTCCAGTTTTTTCAAGCTTGTTTAAAAAACGAAAACGAAAGATATTTTTAGTTTTGGGAGTCAGAAGCTGTTTGTTAGCTGTACATGTGCTTTGCAGGCGAGGCCCAATAAGGCCGAAACCGCTGTCCACGGCACCTAACATTCGGGCTCACCCTTTCAGCCCCAGGCATTTTATTAACATCTAACTTCTCCTTATCTAACTCGAACAAAATAATATGACTGGTAGCGAGATACAAGGAATTGATCAAGTGAAATAAGCTGTGGAAGTTGAAAAGCCAAATTCTCCCAAACAGCTTATATTAAAAATATGGAGCGCGGTTGGGAGAATCTACCAACACGTCAATTGTCGTATTCGTGGCTTAAAGTGTTAAGCTAATAAAACAGTGTCGCGGTGTTTTTTTTCCACTTTTTAGAAAAGGCTTTGACGTAGAAGGACACAAAAGAGGTTTTGAGAGATTAGAACTGAGACGGAATAAGCCAATAAGGGCGCGTTTTATAGTACTGATCCATTAACAGTAGATGAAAAGGACAATGCCCGCTATCAAGAGAAATTGAGGAGACAGAGAGGGACCCTCCCGGTCTAGCCTTTGGGATATGTCAAATACATGACAGTTATTTTTAGAACCGAGGTCTGTTCCTCGAGACGTCCGCATATTAAATATTCAACAGCCTCGCACGCACTTCCCTATTATTATTATTATTGAAATTTCTCTTTCACTCACAAGCTCATAATAGGACTTAGCTATGCGCGGACGTCTTGGGAAACAGATTCCCACGGCAGAGCCAATCTATAAATAACTTTAGTGGAATTGACACATCCCGGCCAACGCCCTCAAAGTCCCTCTCTGTCCCCTCATTTTCTCTTGCCGCTATCCATGTGGCCTCCGTGTCCAGTATAGTGGCTGCAAATTACTATTAACGTGCACGTGTACAACTTATGAACATATAACTTTTATTTTAGCGTCAATAGTTCCGTTCCAGTTGTGCTACACGCCTGCTTCTTAACAATGCTTTCCCATAAAAGAAATAAGGTGATAGGTGAACATCCGGACTATTATTATAAACTCACTAAAAGTTGTGTCTATGTTACTCTCACCCTGAGTGAAAACTTTTCTTTTGTTATACGCATTCTACATTGCATCCAATGAATTCATCTTTTTTCCTAACCTCAATTTATAACTCATATATTCACATAAATCAAGATTAATATCTCTCATTCTGTACTTCTATATCTAGGAACCAGCTGAATTTCTTCACTGAAGAGTTACGCAAGCCATCAAGGCAAGTGACGGATCAAGTGCACGTGATTGTTAAAAAACCACTATCGAAGGCAATCGATATCAAATCAATAATTTTCTTATAGAAAAACCTTGAAAAGTTATATATTCATACTAAAGCCTGCTTCACACTAGAGACGTATGCGTATGCGTAAGCGCAAGCGCAATCGCAAGCACAAGGACCTTTACACTAGAGACGTATGCGTAAGCGCAAGCGCAATCGCAAGCACAAGGACCTTTACACTAGAGATGTATGCGTAAGCGCAAGCGCAATCGCAAGCACAAGGACCTTCACACTAGAGACGTATGCGTAAGCGCAAGCGCAATCGCAAGCACAAGGACCTTTACACTAGAGACGTATGCGTAAAGGCCCTGTTACACGAGGCAATTTTTTCAGCAACTTGCAACGCATTGCCACTGAGTTGCAAGTTGCTGACAAAATTGCACGTGTAACATCTCTCCGTGCAACTTGCAACGCAACGTTGCAAGTTGCGGAAAAAGTTGAACAACCTTCTACTTCTCGCAACGTTGCGAAGCCAGTTGCAGCGTGTAACATGTACTGGGCAACCTGCTTCGCAACGCCAATTGTCACAATCTAGGTGAAGAGCCAATCAACTCTCTTCATAAATAAGACAACCGCTGATTTATCTCGTTTTATCGCAGGAAACGAACAAAATCATTGCGAGTTGCGAAAAAAATTTCCCTCGTCTGACAACTCACAGCAACTTGCAATTTTTCGTTATCGTCAGCATTGCATTGCAAGTTGCTGAAAAAATTG
>JAOCNB020087594.1:0-11974 GCA_026546465.2 Palythoa caribaeorum | reverse complement strand
ATACAGCTAGTTAAGTTAAATCACATTCGCACACAAGAAAAACTAGAAAGTAAAGAAAAACTTGAAGGTAATAACTGAGAACTAGAAACCTGTTAAATGGAAAATATACTTCACCTCAACTGAACACTCGACAGTAAGAAATAAAGCTCCGTGCAGCGCGGAAAATCTAATTCATGAGGTGGGCGGGCATTTCTTGACACCGCAGCAGATTTCAGCCAATGGGAATTTACTGCGTCTGAGCAAAGTAAAAATGGATTTTGGGGTACCTTCCGTATGGACCCTTCTTTTCTTCTCTCCTCCCCAGTCCTCCTTTTGCTTCGCCCGCTTTAACCCTATATGAAAACGGTCTTGGAGGCTATATTAACGTCCAACATCACATGTGCCGATCTAAACTCCAGTTTGGGTCGAGCCAAACTATTGAATTCGACATTTAAGGCCTCGTCCACACTATGCCGGATAAATTTGAAAACGCAACTTAAAGTGCGAAAACGGATAAAATGTTCTGCCAGTCCACACGAAAGCGTTTTTTAGGGGGCACAATCGCTTTCATCTAACTTTGAGCATATTCACACCAACGAATAACATGAAACAAGGAAATGAAGATAATTGATTGAACCTAGTCAAAGCAAATATACCAAGATATACACGAAAAATTTATTAAAGAAGCAAAACCAGTTGGGAAGATAAATTTATCACATGGCAAAATGACACCAGCGTATTCGAAAAGTTCCGGATACAAAAAGTTCTCCGTCCACACTAACACAAAAAAGCTTCGTTTTCAAATTGTTTCACGTACTCTGGAGAGCGTTTTCAAAAAGTTCCGTTTTCGCGGATCTTTTTAAGCGGATACAAGCGTTGTAGTGTGGACGGAAGGCCTAACCATAACAATAAAGTTGCGTTTTCAAATTTATCCGGCATAGTGTGGACGGGGCCTTTTATTTAGACCTCGCATCTAATTCTGTCGCATTTAATTCATGAGAGGGTTTATGGTTCGTTCCCAGGCCTTTCTTAAACATGCCACGATCTATTTGTTATTTTTGTGTGAGAGGTAGGGCTTTTTATGTAAAATGACTTCATGGTGAAGGAAAAGACAACTAGCTGGTGGATATTTTTCTGTTGTTCCGTCATTATTGTTTTGGCATACAATCTGGTATTAAACCTTAAAAATGTCATCGTTTTCAATTTACAATATTCGCAGCTCTAATACTCAAGCTGTTCGACTTTCTCCATGTGTGTGTACCGGAGATTTACGAAGCTATGGGGCTAGTAACAAAATCAAAGAGTCGGTGCTAGCGCGGGGAAAAAAATTATGAATTAAAATAATTTATGCATTTTTTTGACGTTTAAACCAGATGTCGAACTAGAGTCAAGTATTCCACTGGTTCAGTCGAAGATGCGTCGGAAGTCGCATTTAATTTTTAAATCCGCCGTACCCAACTGATTTAGACGTCGAACTTCACAGGCATTTTATTCCTGAGTAGACTTCGGCACATGTGAAGTTCGAGGTTTAAACTGGGCCTACTGTAAGTCTGAATGCAAACATTCTATTCAATGTTAATGAATAAAAAGAACCGCTCGACACGACAAGTTCCTGTTAAGAAAGTACGCAAAAAGCAAAAGCTCTACCGACTTCCGGCCGAGGGGCGTTAGAAAGCACGACGACAATAAATAATGGTTAGTGGCCAACCAATCTTCCGAAAAATAGAAGAGTGATTCTTTCATATAAGTCGTTATGCCAAACTAAAAACGGATAAACAAATAACTCGATAAGGTTGTTATTCTGTTTATTAGCATGATTGAAAACCATTTTTGGAGGCAGTAAAGGAATTTTAAATATCGCGGAGTTTGGGTCAGTCTAAAATATATTCTCATCATATCATATCATATCATATCAATATTCAAATAAGTGTTTTCTTAATAAGCCGCCTCCCTCTGTTTTAGCGCCGAAACGAAAAGGCCTTAAACGGCGTTGAACGAAGTAAATGCAGTTTTGAAACGGACATCTTATTAAGCTCCAAAACGCGAAGTAAATAGACCTAATCCGCTGCCCTCAATGTTTTCCCAATACAGTTCTCTGGGGAAATAAGATTCTTTGTTTCATATGCGGTAATGAGAAAGACACGAAAGAATGTTCAGCTTAAACAAAGAACCTCATTTCCCAAGAGGACTGTATTGGAAAACATTGAGGGCAGCGGATTGGGTCTATTCAAAGACAAAAAGCTTAAACAGTTTACCCTCCTCCTTGGTTTGAAGAAATATTCAGGAGATCCTACGGCTACGTTTTACATTGTCTTCCAATTTGTATTCTGGAAGTGACAGCTGTTAATTGAATTTTAAAAAGTATTTTTCTTAGTAGCAGTTCGTAATTCATAGAAACATTTTCGACATAAAGTTTGATAGACGTCAAGAACATTTGTTAGAAAAAACAAACAAAAGCACTTTTCTTTTCACATTAAAAATGCTTCCGAAAATAACTGCCATATAGGTTATTTAGGCAAAATAACTGATCTAACATTTCGATTTAATTTTACAACTGTCACCGTACTTTTTAGTTTTTAAGACATCGACTCTTAATTGCTTCTATCATGTCATTTATCAATGTGCGACCTTTCAAGCATTCTAAAAAACAAAAGTTTTAATAAGTTGATCATTGGAAAATGTCCATATACGCGTGTGCAGATCCATAATATATGTTCACATAGCTTCCAACTGCAACTTCATTACGGTAACGTAAAACCTAAACCAATTAACACGAATAATCTGTAAATTGAAATATTCGAATAAGGATGGAGCTTAAAAACATTTAACTACAGAAAATTGCGATAAATGATTCTTTAACAAGTTTTTGTGAGCAAGAATTAAATAAGAACAAGACCTTAAGCCTAAAGAAATTAAGCCGTCGACTTGTTAATCAGTAATGCGTTGTTTATCATTTTTCATATATTAATCTGTGCGACGCAGATTATGTCGGCTGTACAGCTAGAAACCTTTTTCAATACGTTGCTGAATACAAAAAATCAGCAATTGGGAAACATTTTCTAGAAGCTCACAGGAGTAACCACCTACTGAATCAGAGCCATTTTAACAGTTTGAAAAAAGTGTCAGAGCAAATTTGATTGTTAAATTATTCAAAATTATGCTTTATACCAAGAAACTCATGATCATGCCCAGTTTGAATACCCAGATGGACCTCAATACGTGTGAAACTTTTGTTCAATAACGCAGTAACATTTTTCTTTGTTATTTTTTTTTATTAGCAAGAGTTGTGATAAATTTGTATTCGAGACTTAAATTTTCTTTCAAACGTTTTTGACTTTATATTGATGTTTATGAAAACGTCAAAACGTCACCTAGCTTTTTTATTAATATTATTAATATATTATTGTTTTTTTATTGTTTTAATAAATATTTTATTGCAAACTTTAATAGTTATAAATCTTTATATATTCCACATAATTTTGCCAAACCTGAAGTAATTACAGTACCTTTGTGGCAAGCCATGGAAGTCTGCATGTAGTCTATTGTTTTTTATTTCTGACCGACCGACCCACGTTTGGCAGAGTCAATCGACGAGAAACATAAAAGTAAGTGGGAATGGCCAAATACACAAAGAAACATACATGTCGACTGACTGAACAGTTTTGACCACATGTGTGTGGTGGACATGAAATTTGACACTATTGGGCTGATCCAGTATGCTCCAAGGGAGGGAATTTCACGTTTTGACAGTTGAGGGGGGAAATGTTCCCTTTTAGTAGCTGGTGTGATAATCCATGGGTCTTTATTTCTTGGGCTGGTAGTTGCTAGTGTTGTTGAATGATGTCATACAGGGGGATCTTCATGCAGCGGTATAACTTAAAGAACACGGTGTGCCTTATCGAACATATCAAGTCTAGATCTCTCTTTCCACATTTGGAGAGAGCCCTATTCTAAGCCTGAGAGCAAGTGTGTCATTACTCCTTCTTTCTTTATCCAGAAGTTTTTTTTACAAATCGTGCTGCTTTCCTTTGCACCATTTGAAGCTTAACAATCTGGTATTTCTGACGGGGTGGCCAAACTAAGCTGGCATACTTTATTTTGGGTCGCACCAGACACTTCGGACTACTTAAATATCTGTATTGTGTTTTGCTTAAGTATTAGATAGGTGGACAGTTACGTTCTGTTTAATAAAGTTCTTGATCTCTTTCATAAAATGTTCCTTTTCAACAGCTGTTCTCGCCCGCGTTGTTTTTGAGTTGAAACTGATAGAAAGATGCATTTTTTTTGACTGAAGCTAGTGTGGCATTTCAAATGCTGACGAAAGAGAACTGTTAAATGATCGTATTTTTACTATAGAGTTCTATACTAGTTATTTCAACGGATCGTTAGTGACTGAACAGGTGATAAAACTGTATTTTTTACGCCGCCAGAAAGGCTTTGTCCTTGAATGGCTTCCTACAGCCACAGGTATGAAGCTACATTAAGTTTTTATGCAAACATTATTTTCAATAAATAAAAAGCAGGGCTCGACACGACACGACAGGAACATGCAGGTTCTTATCAATACCCCAAAACTAATAGCTGTAGATACTGACCCGGCCCCCGCCGAGCTGCGTCAGGTTGTCTCCACAAAGTCTCTTCCAAAAATTATAAATAAGGTATTCTTTCTTATACTTGTGTTGTTAAACTAGAACGGATGAAGAAATAGCTCGATTAGAGTCTTATTCTGCTTATTCTATTTTGAATATCCTGGAGTTTGGACACAAAATGTACTGCTATATTCCTTTTTTTAATAACTCGCCTCTCTTTGTTTTAGCGCCGAAACAAAAAGACGGAAACTATAGAGGGTTCGAAAGCATTCAACAGAGTGAATACACTTTTAAATCGGCCATCCTATTTAGTTCTTAAAACCGGAGTAAATTCAAAGAAAAAAAGTTTAAACAGTTTATTCACCTGTTTGGTTTAAAGAAACATTCATTCAGGAGACCCTATGAAATCGTTGTTTTACAATTGTTTTCGAATTTGCATGCTGGAAGTGACAGCTGTTAATGAAGCTTAAAAAGCCTTTTTTCTAAACAGCAGTTGTTCCTAATTCATAGAAACAGTTTCGACAACTAATGTTTGATAGACAACAAGAACATTTTTTAGAAAATAAAATTACAAAAGCATTTTTCTTTACTTCACATTAGAAATGCTTATATAGGTTATAGGCAAAGTAATTGATCCAAAGTTTCAAATTTTACAACTGTCACCGGACGTTTGAGTTTTAATACATTAACTCTTAATTGATTCTATCGTGCATTTATCAATGTATGACTTTTCAAACATTCTAAGAAACAAAACCTTAATAAATTGATCATTGGAAAAGTACCCATATACGCGTGTGCATTTCCATAAAAGTGTTTTCATAGGTTCCAACTGTAACTTCTTTACGGTAACGTAAAACATTTTCTAGAAGCTCACGGGAGTAACTATCTACTGAATCAGAGCCATTTTAACAGTTTGAAAGATTGTCAGCGCAAATGTGATTGCTCAGTATAAGAAATGCTTTATACCAAGAAACTCGAGCCAAGTTTGAATACCCAGATAGACTTAATGAAGCTTTTTGTTTAAGCAATAACATTTTTTTGTAACTTAATTAGCAGGTAATTGTTCTGTTAGTATTTAAGACTTGCAATTTTTTAACTTTTTTGACTTGATAATGTGTTATGAAAATGTCAAAACGTCTTGTAGCTTTTTAGCTATTTTAATGTTTTTATAATGTTTTTAAAGAATATTTGACTGCAACTTTTTATAGTTAAATCTTTATTTATTCCCCATATATTTTGAAAAACCTGAATTGTTGATAGCACCTATGTGGTATGCCATCGAAGTCTGCATGTAGTTTTTTTTTTTTTTATTTTCGATCGACCTACCCACGTTTGGCAGAGTCAATCGACGAGAAACATGAATATAAGTGGGAATGGCGAAATACAAAAAGAAACGTACATGTCAAAAGCAATTTTAAGTCTGAATGCATTCTTTTCAATGAACAAAAAGAACCGCTCCACACGACAGGAACAGGCTCTTGTTAATACACAAAAAGTAAAGGCGACTCATATCATATCATATCATATATCATATATCATATCATATCATATCATATCGTATCGTATCGTATCGTATCGTATCCTGTCATATCCTATCATATCATATCATATCATATATCATGTCATGTCATGTCATGTCATGTCGTATCATATCATGTCAATATTTAGATATGTGATGTTTTTTTAATAAGCGGCCTTCCTCTGCTTTAGCGCCGCAACAAAAAGAAGGAAAACTATAAAGTGTCCGACAGCGTTCAACCGAGCAAATACAGTTTTAAAAGGGACATCTTTTATCGCTCTGAAAACTGGGTTTAAAGCAACATTCATTCGGGAGATCCTCCAAAAGCACATTGTTGTACATATGTTGTGGAAATGCTACTGCAACTGAAGTTCGAAAAGGCCTTTTTCTAAACAGCAGGTCAGGTTCGTAATTCATAAAAAGAGTTTCGACAGAATGTTTGAGAGACATCAAGAACATTTGTTACAAAAAAATTCACAAAAGCTTTTTTCTTTGCACGTTCGAATTCCTTAAGAAATACAATTAGAAGAGAGACATTGTAATATTCATCATAAGGCTCAAAACCAGTGTAAAATAACGCTCTGGCCAAGAATGTCCTAACTGTTGATCCGTAATAGACGAAGTTGTTAATAAGGAAATAAAAAACGAGCCCACGCGCTCTGTTCAGTTGTAAAACCACGCGTGAAGTTTGAAGTTCACGAAAGAAGTGCTGAGAGAAAAACGAGCCGTAGGCAAGTTTTTCTCGCACTTCTTGAGTGAACTTGAAAATTCACAAGTGGTTTTATAACTAAACAGAGCAGGCAGGGCGAATTTTTTATTTCTTTTATAAAATAAGCAACACAAGTCAAAACGAAAAATCGATTCTACATGGGACGAACAAAAACGAGACTTTAGTAATGACTCACGAAGAGTTTACGGTTCAGTTCGTTCTGTGAAGTCCAGTGTAAATTAAAACAAGGAATCATTTTTTGTTTTAATTTTCGGTTTCAGTTTTATTACCTTTTCAGTTAAAAGGCAAACTGCAAAGGAACAAAAACGTGCTTGAAGAAAACGATTCTGCTGCAAGCGTAAACCAGACTTGATCACACAAAAATTTGTACTCTCAAAGAGATTCGTTGACTTGCAGTTACGGTCATTTCTTTCGTTAAACCCACTGTAAAATAAAAAAAAAATTAATTATAGTTTTTCTAATTTGGACACAGTTTTATTACCTTTTCACCTAAAATATGAAGAAAAAGAACGAAACTAACTTCATTCGCATAAATGTTAAAGAAGCTAACTGATGGCTCCCAGAGAGTTCTGAGGAGTTGCTTTCGGTAATTTCTTCCATTAAAACCGCTCTCAAATTAAAACCATGAATGAAAGTTATGCTCTTTTAATTTTAGATGCAGTTTTATCACTTTGTCAGTTAAGATGAAAACTTCTAAAGGGTAAAAATTGCGATATAAGAGTTTCCGCGACAGAGCAGCACGTTGAACGGATTCGCTATAATTTAGTGTGACAACCGGCTTTTTAGTTTCTTGCAAATTTGTTTAAAAAAAGCCATCGAAATTAAAATCGATTAGAAGAAAAGAATTAAATAATGTGCTGCTAAATACATATTGCCTAGAGATCTTCAACAAACTTACCGATTTAAACCGAAACAACACATTTCGACTTTTTCCGATGGTCGGTTGATTTTGCTTCGGGTTTTTCAGCTTCAACAAATTTTCGTGAACGTCTCTTGTTATCTCCACAAAACATTTTTTATGACTTCTTCGTTGAAAAGAGTATCCCAACAAGACGTTTGGACAAAACCCGTTTCCTCAAATTCTATTTTGGAAAACTTTCCGAAATGCCGCACAGGTCAGTGACGGAAAAGGTACAATAAAGCCATAGTGTGGCTTTATTGAGAATTAAAACAACGCTGCACAACCAATGAGAACGCGCGTTTTACTACTACTACTACTACGGGCGGCTATGTCCAGCCAACACGAGAATTTTGGATAGCCGCCCTCCATTGTACCCTGTCCATCAACGCGCGTTTTATCTGCTTTATTTTATAGACCCTTTTATAAAGTCTTCGAGCGTTGGATGTTGTCTTTCAGTAGCATAATTGATATAAACCATCCGTGTACAACCATTTACCTACATGCCAAGGGATCATCTAAAACGCGAAAATAAAGTTTGACATTATTGGCAACCACAATGACCCAGCCAACCTGCGCCTTCGTTAAGCACTAAAGATTAGAAAGCTCAATCCCGAAATCAACTTTAGGGAGGAGTTCGCTGAACTCAAAGACCTTCTTTTCTGAATATAGTTGCCCATTTTTAAATTTTATTTTTTTTTCAGAAAAGAACTTTTGTTCTAACTATTTCTACCGCATTTATATACGAGCCATTGTCCCATTGTCCTATTGTTGGCTGAACCTCTATTATCTAGCCTAACACCTCGCCCGATAAATGTTTTATTTCAATGATTCCATATTCATTCCCTGATGCCGTAGATCGGCGAAAACTAAACTAAACTAAATCATCGTATCGTGTCGTAACATATCTGGCCTCGATTGATTTAAACGTCTCCTTTTATAAAGTGTTCAATCATTTTGCTTCCCTTGAAGAATGGAAATGACTGGTTTTATTAATTCTAGTTTTTAAACCAGATGATGTAACCCTTTAAAGTTAACATTCATTTTGTTTGCTTTGAAGAGTAGAGATGATTCACAAGCTAAAACGTAAAGATACATTTACGACCTCTGTAATCAAGGCCCACAAGCTCATAAAGTATTGTGTATTGATACTCACGTGCGAGTTGTACATTACGCGAAAGCTAGAGCATGAGTTTGACTGTATTTGGTATTACTCAGTAAGTTTAAACTGTTATAGGATTGTTGAAAAGATGTCGTGAGATGATCTCAGGTTACTGCACCATGCCTTGGAAGGTGAAGACCCTTTTGTTCGCGTTATTATTGTACTCTATTTTATTATCCATGTTGACTTCAGGAAGTTCAGCCGCACCAGGTAAGGCTAAGCGCAAACAAACTTTAAAGTCGCCACCGTTTGAATTCATGCAGCTATATAAATGATAAAATCTACTAAAGTCTTTTTGAAATTCAAAATGTCATTTTGTAAAATTTCCTTCAAAATAACATTAAATTTTGTCAAGAAACAGAATACACTTTTTTATCAAATTTTTATACCATTTATATTTTGAATCTTATTGTCATCTTGATTTATATACAATGATTAGTAACATTTGAACTCTTACACTTCGGTTGTATTTTACTGCGGATGACGGATGTTCCAGCTACATACTGCTCAGCTTCGAGAAATCCTATCCAGATCAAATAGCAGATTCTCCTTGTTCAGCTATTTATTTGTACTATCATTCGTATTATTTTTATGCTGCATGGCTTCGTATTGAACCCCCCAATGGTACACAAGTGCGTGATTCTTGTATATCAGATAATCGCTGTGGTGCAAAATTTCCTGGTTGGCCGAACGGCACCCACCCTATTGTGGAGGAGGGAACAGTAAACAGAACAGTTTGCTTCAGTTTGGGTGGCAAATGCTGTCTTTTCGAAAATAAAGTCCTAGTTCGCAACTGCGGTGATTTTTTTGTGTACAATTTTGAAAGATAACGGCCCTTCTTTGACAACTGTTATTGTGGCAATAGTCGAGAAGGTTTGTAATTTACTGCTTCATTTAATATTGATATTTGTTTCAAACCTTCAATCATACAGATAACTTTGTAGTTTCTCTTTGATTTTCTTTGTTCGACAACATATCACGCATTTGCAACTTTTTATCTGGTGACGAGGTTTTAGGGCTAATTTCTTTTAGAGGATACCAGAAAACAGTTCTGAGAGCAAACCTGGATTTCCAGAATATATTTTTTCTAAAGTCAATGTCTGTAATAATAATAATAATAATGATGATGATGATGATGATGATGATGATAATGATGATGATGATGATGATGATGATGATGATAATCGTTTATTGCAAATTTAGCAACCGAAGTTGAATTACAAGTGGGGTCAGCTACTGAAAACGTACAGTTACAAAAATGTTAAAGCGATTGGTGGTACAAATAACCCGATTCTCCTGTAGTTCTATTCCTATCCGAATCTATCAATTGCAACTGAACATTAATTTAGCATTGTGAGATTTTATAATGAAAAAGATTACATAATTTTACTTTGTATAGCTGTTGACTACTGCAGGAGTAATCCTTGTCAGCCTCAAACTCATTGTGTCAACCAAGCACAAGGATACCGATGTCTCTGTGCACGTAATAACACGAACAGTAACTGTGAAAGCGACTTTAACGCCGTGAAACTTGTATCGCAGTATCCAGATATTCCTTATGAAGGAAGAGTGGAGATTTTCAACAATGGGGAATGGGGCACAGTTTGTGACACATACTTAACACTTGGAGATGGTAATGTTATTTGTCGTAGCATAGGATACCCTGGGGCTGTGAAAGTATCACACGCACGAGCACCTGGAACTGGTCGGATATGGTTCTCCAGCCCGGAATGCTTCGGTACTGAACGTGATTTAAACGCGTGTCGCCATGGAACCTGGGGTAAACCAGAATGTGAGCACAACAAAGATATACACGTTTTCTGTCTCGCCCCTCCAGGTAATGGTCATACATTTATACAAGGTTAAAATCGTAACCCAGTTTGGGGGCACATACCCATATAGCACTTGCCCCTTCCCCGGGAATTATATTCATCCCCGAAAACATTTGAACATCTCATTTTCTGGTTGTGTTTTTCATCATATACAGCTATGTTAAAAAGTTCACTAATTTATGTTATTTTGGTTGGTTTTGATTGCGATGAGTAGTATAGTATACACCGAATTTACCCTTATTTTCTTTTGTTCTTGAATGACTTGCCCAAACTTGCCCGATTATTCTTTTGTTTTGAGGGATTGCACCATCACGCGTAATTTTTCAAGTTTTAATTCGAGTCAAACACTATAAATCTAGTACAGCCTAGCAGTGTTTACATTTCCCAATTCGAAAACTGTGTTTGATTACGAGAGAGTGAAAAATTTCTTGATATAATGCTCACAAACGTTTTTCCTCATAGCCAATTTCGCTCATGAGGGAAAAACAACTGTTTCCAGTGTAGAAGTGAACTCGAGTTCCGCGTACGCTGTAGATCATTCTTACTCAAGTTGCTTTAAAAGTCAATTGGTAAGGCTAATTATTTTTAAGAATTTATAACAATCTATAACGTTTTTACTCTCTGGTTAAAAAGTTATTCTGTTACTTAACTCACATGGCTGGGTTGTTCAAAGGCTGGTTAGCCCTGGGTCATGCTAAATTTTAATCATCCATTTAAACCCCATGGAAAGGTTTACGATTCTTATGAAATATTGTTCAGGTTTTCCAATCAAAAAAATTGTTAATATCAAATTTAAGGTTCAAAACCAATGCCTACAAGATTGGAAACAAGAACATGGATTTAAATTTAGGTCTGGGTCCAGAAGGAAAGAAACTTAGATTTACCCAAATGTAATTGGCAACGGAAAGCTTCACCTATAGTAGTAAATATTAAGCATCATCATCATAATCATAATCATAATCATAGTAATAATCATAGTAATAATCCAAGGCCACGGGACGTTGCGAAAAGGAAACGTTTCCTACTTAAAATGCTGTGTTGAAAGACCATAGTAATAGTACACAGCAAAAAATTTATTTTCTTATTTCAAGAAAAAAAAAAACTTATTTCAAGAAATTTTTCTTGAAATAAGTCCAAAATTTCTTGGGAGAATAATAAGAAATATTTCTTACTAATTTTCTTAAGAATTTTTTTCTTAAGAAATTTATAAGAAAATGTTCTTGTAATAAGAAAGTTACTTTCTTATATTAAGAAACATAAAACCT
>JAOCNB020087593.1:8638-19831 GCA_026546465.2 Palythoa caribaeorum | reverse complement strand
TATAGTTAACGTTGTTCTCACAAAAAAAGCGTGTATAACCAAAAACACCCGTCCGTGGTAAATAAACTAATTTCGAATTCTCTGACGCTGACTTTAATGACAACAGATTCAATTAGTACAGCCTTAGCCTGGTTTTGGTTTCAAATTTCAAAAATACTAGTGGGAGAGAGCGAGAAGTCACACCTCCAATAATAAACACAGTTGTAAATAGTGTAAAACTACATTAGCATTTAGGAATATTTAACTTCAAGTTGAGGCTAAGGCTGCACAAATGAATCCGTTGTCAGAGGAAGTCAGCGGTAACTTAGAATTCGAAACTGTTCTTTTAATTTCTACATGTAGAAACTGACGGTTAACTGCTACTATAACTCCTTGAAAACTAAACATGCATCAATGATGAACAATTAATCCTAACTGTGACTTTATACATTCTAGATTTTCAGACAGAAGACGGACCGTGTTTGACAAAACTTAAATAAAAGAAAATCTAAAAAAAATTGCAAAAGTGCTTCACCTCCGGTGGGACTCGAACCCACAACCTTTGAATTAGAAGTCCAATGCGCTAGTCCATTGCGCCACGGAGGTGGAGACGGAGAAGCACGCTCTCGTTTAATAACAAATAAGTTATTTTCATGGGAATCAAAAATATTTTGACTTTAATAAAAGAGTAGAGCAGGTTAGCAAGTTTGAGGAGAAATTGTTCTGTAAAGGGCATTTTAATGCAACAGGTGCAGTCTTGGTTCGTTTTCAAAACAGGGCGCTTGCTCAGGTATGCGGAACCACAAAAGGAAGGGCCTATATGACTGATAACGTCAGTTACATCTAGTGCAGAGCAAATAGAGATCTATAAACTTACAAAAGTTTAAAATCTTAAAAGTTTTACGGTGTTTATACTCTAGAGCTTATTTAATTTATACTAAGTTAATTTTTCATGGAATTGAAATTGTTCTGCATATAAATTTAATGATTTGAATTTTTTGAGTTTTTTCATATCCGAAGCCATGCATATTCATTTTATAGTCTTTACATTAAAAGGTATTCCAAAAATTATAAGCCTCACGGTTTCTTTTTAGACTGCCTTGCACTAGTATAATGACTTTATTTAATGTAAATAATGTATATGTAAATTGCAATTAACTTTTTTTCTCATCAACTGTAATAGTGCTATTGTGTCCCCTATACCGAGTGCTTGATTTGAGTTATTATTATCCTACCTTCAAGATTTTTCGATTTATTGTCTACTGGCCTTGAGTTTTTCACTTACAAGGTCAAGAATTAATAAAAAAGAAAATTTCAAATTTAACTAAAGAGTTGAAAAAGACTTTCTCTTTGATGGAATTTTGAATTAGAATAGTGCCTGAAGCGCGAATATATTGCGTCACGGAATAAGCACAATATGACTTGAGAGCATTTACTTCAAGCTTGCATTTTTTCTGAATACAGAATTAATTCAGCAAAAGCACAAACTGCACAGTCATTCTTCGGCTAGAAGCATGTTTTGCTCTCCGAGTCGCCATTTTGTGTCCTCACATTAAAGAACGGCTGAGTCGATCCGAATTGATTCGGATGCCCGCACTTTGAACTTTATATTTCAGCTTGAATTCGATGTCACTCAGTGTGTAGTAGAGCATCTGAAAAGGGCCCAAGCTCGTAAATCTTGCATAGCGAGAGACGTTTGGTTCTTTGCCGGTTTGCTTTTGCAAGTTAATGCTAGACGCATTTGAGAGTCGCAAGAGAGTTAAAAAATTGACTCCCCCTGGACGGGACACTGATCGTCACAGGTTAGCCCCAAGCAGAAGCTGATACTCATTTAACCGAATTCGTAAGCCAGGATAGAAAGCTGAGTCCATTTTGGCGGAAAGACAGTCCCACAAATGTTTAACATTTGCTTCGCAGAGCCGGGATGCAAACCCCGAACTTTGCGGCCGGAAGGCAGAGGTTTTACTACTGCGCAACCACGCCCACCGTGTCAGTCTGTTCTTCATATTGTATGCACAAAATAAAGTAAAAAATGTTAACAGTGAAAATTTAAATTTAAGTAGAACACCGTTTCTACGGGTATTCAACTTAAATTTAAATTTAAACTTAAATTTTAAATGTTTCTATTAAAACACTGACGCAGTCATTGCCATTTTATCACATAAAAATGTAAATATTATCAACAGCACGCATTGAGACTGCAAAATGGGCGAAAAAAAACTTTAAGAAAGTAACAACTCTGAAATTAAGATCTTTGACTCTTTTACTTCGATAATTTAACAATGATTCTTCTTATTTAAACTTGATGTGAAATTGTTTTGTTTCCGAAACTCAGAGGAAAACTTGGGAGAGAAAAAGTGACAAAACGGAGAAAATAAAAGGCGGGAAAAGTGAACGCCGGCGGACACATCCGGGACGTGCGACACACAAAATTTTCATTTGCACAGTGAAAAGCGTGCGTCCATTAGTTTCCGATACAACACTTGCACCCATATAATATAATTAGGTCATTACTAAATAATTAAGCAGAAAAAAACAAACGTCAGTCATTTGTTGATTACATCTTCTTACTATCTAAGAAATAAGGTGGTGACAATATTTTAAATGAACTAAAAGAGTCTAACATGATGTTTATTATCTGTATATATACCGGCCAAAATTGACAAAATGCAACTATAAATATTTGACTGTTTAAATATTAGAGTGGAATTAGTTTGTTCAGCTGTTTTACTGTTCTCAAAGTATTGGGAACAATATTTGATAAACACAATGGGAATACAGTAATAACTAAATGGTCAAAGCGAAATAAATTTAGAAATAAAGAAAAAGTATACTGTCATTCATGGAATAACTATTTTATTACGTTTGCCTTTTGTGAGAGTTTTGCGAGAGTTTCTGGTTTTACTGCGATCTTTAAAGATGGATTTTGTTTTATGAATATTCCACCTGTTGATAAGTAACTGAAATACTAACAGCTCTAAGAGTACGAAGAAAAAAGAATAGAAGTTTTAAACGACATTCTAACACAAAGCGATTTTTTTCTCACCTGAGGTGGAACTCCCGGATGCCGTCGATGATAGCGATACATCGTTCGTTTCCAGAACAACTCACTTTCGCGTTGTTCAGTTTCGTTATCAAACTGGGATAGCGTGCTATCGTACTTTCGAAGAATGACCGGTTTCTTGTTGTAGATCCAACGATGACATGGAAAAATAATTTGTTCTACTTTTCCATCACTCAAATAATGCCGAACTTCAATTTTTTCTACAAACCAATCTACCAGCGCTTTCTCTTCTTTATCTCTGCGTACAAGCTCGACCTTACAAATCCGCTCAAACTTCAATGCGTAACGAAACTTGAAGACATCTGTGTGACCTTTCTTAAACACAGTCATGCAACAGCCATGAAGCAATAATTCATTTGAGCGCTTCCCTCTGTCATCAATAAATGTTATAAACGCTGCATTGTGTAGGCCAGCTCCTTTTGTATCGCCTGTTTTGACCGAGATGAAAATATTCGGTGTGTCGAAACACTCGAAGCAGTCAAACGAATTCCCCATTTCGCAACATATTCTTAAATCCCAAGGATTTAAAAAATGGATATCAGGAGTAAAAGCATACTTCTCTTAAAACTGTTTGTAAAGAGCGGAATTTAAGTATCATGAGGTCTCATTCTTGTCGAAAGCCGCGGTGACAACAACCTTGTTAACGATAAAGTTTCGCGCCGGCGAAACACCAGCTGCAAGCGTGCAAAAACGAGTAACGCAAAAAAGGTACAAAACTCCCTTAAAGTAAAATGGAAACGTTGTGATGGGCTTATCTTTGGTTTCGAATAACAAAGTTTGCACTGTAACTAAATTTAAATTGAATTGCAGTTAACAAAACCTTTGCTTTGAGCTTCCAGCACGCACACGAGATACAGCCACAGCTTTCACTCAGCCGGGGCGTGCTTCAAAGAACTGGAGAAGTTATTCGTTAGCATTTATAAACAACAGGTTGTCGCAGGTATAGCAATTTTACCATAGCAACGCATAGCGTGGCTTAATAAATAATAGAGGATAACAGAGTTGATCAGATAAATTGACCGGCAGCCACGCCGGCAGCGGTGGAGGTGCATGCAGCAAAGCTAATGTGTTCCTCCCAACTCGTGGGCTCAAACATTGGCCAGCTGGACCCAATTAACTGTTGAATTAGTCACTCGATTATAGCTACACGCTATTTTTTATAAGAACAACTTTATAAGAACAACGAGGCTCAAATTTGCAAAAATTCAAGGACAATTTAAGAACAAGCTCAGGCTGAGTCTTGATAGCTAGGAAAGTTTTTATTGCAGAAAATTGACTAAAACTTAGCGATACAGCATAAAACATAAAAAGATTCACTGTAATTACATAAAGACTGCTTAACAAACAATGAAGGTAGTTCGTCTCTACGTCTAAATTCAGTCGTACAATACATGTGTGGCGCAAGGCGTTTCATTTTCCAATACCTTGTTTTGTTTTGTTTTGTTTTTTCTCCATTAAAAGCCGCTCACAGAAATAAGAACAAATTAAGCACAAATTGAGGCTGAAACAGCCAAAAAATTAAGAACAATGAGCCTCAGCAAAATTTATTGGTTCTTAGCATGCATGTAACTTAATCCATGTGTTTGCACACCTTTTTTTCTAAACGAACGAGGCTCGAACTTGCCCAAAATTAAGAACAATTTTAAGAACAATCGAAGCTCGGTTTCAGATGTTAGTAGATTTTTTAATTGACAGAGCAACTTACGTTAAAACAAGCTTATCGTTAAGAAATACAGAATCTACTTTCATACATAGGCTTAGATACAAGTCGCTCGGCGACTTCGAGTAACTTATGAGATTTTCGGAAACTTTTAAAATTCTCGACAACTTTCGATTTTTTTAGCATTTTTTATATTCATTTATACTTTTTGTGGCAACATCTTATACCTTTCAGAAAAGTCAGAGGAAGTAAACTAGTTTATATCACCGTGTGAGTGTGTGGGGCCCAGGACTGGCGTGGCCAACATCAATTACCATTTTAATAATCTTAATAGTGGCTGACCATCTCACTGACAATCTTGGTGTTGCATGCCTGTCCATGAGGTCAGCGGCATCACTAACACGTTTTTCAAGGTGGTGAACAGCACTAATGTATTTCCTCGCGAATAAACACCGCGGCGTTTATTAAATTTTTCATGATTTGGGCGCGGCGTTTATTCGAGGGCTGCGTTTATTTCAAATGCTGTTTATATCTTTTAAACAACCAACCGTAACTTTACTCAAAAAAGTAGAAAAAATGATACAGTGTTTTGTCTGGATGTACCGATCAAGCTTTACAGTTTTACTTAGTGCGCTTGTAAACGCGTAAGAAATCAGATAAATTCGATGTTGCGGATTTTTGTTTGTGCCTTTCAAACTTTTTAAAGTTTAAAACTATTTAAACAACTCTGCTCTGTGCTTGTAAAAAGTGAACGTCATTAATTCAATGTTTCAGTTTGTGTATCTGTTCCAGGGTGCGGTGTTTATTCGAGGGCGGCGTTTAGTAATATTTTGGCTCTCAGGTGAGGCGTTTATTCGAGGGCGGCGTTTATTCGAGGAAATACGGTACACATATATATACACTCTCAGTGACGCAGATTCCAGGTGGGAAAAAGTGCAGATAAAGCGGTCTAATTAATCCTTTTGCTGAAGCAAAACTGAAGGCTGGGGGTAAATCTCACTACTCCCGAAAAAAGCTAAAAATAGCTAGGAAAAGAAATTCTTGACGCATTTGGCCGGTAAGAAAATATTTCTTTGCGTAGAGAAAATGTCCCAAAGTTGAGTTCGTGTCAACAAATTCAAGAATATGAAAATAAATCCTTAACTTCAGTGGATGGAAAACTACAATGATATGCTTGTGAGGAAACTATAAACAAGAAGAAAAGGCATAGTCAAGAACTCTCAAGTTCGAGTTCTATTAATAATTTTTTGTTACAGAAAGAAAATGCGTATAAATGCATTCTTATACTGTGCACAATCTAAACCGCAACCAACTTCAAATACGTACAAATAAAAAAAATAACAATTTTAGGCAGCTTTTTTAAAATTCTTTAACTTCTCGGCAACTTTGGAAATAAAAACATTTTAGGCAACTTTAAATACTTTTCGGCAACGTTTTGCGAATTTATCGGCAACTTATGGCTAAGCGTTTAATCGTACACGGCTTCGTGTTTTTACACTTCAGTGCAGGGCGAGGTACAACCTCCTACCCAGGCTCTTCACCTGATGAAAGAGCCTGGGTACGAGGTTGGGCTAGGCAACATTTTCTTTTAAACTTTTTCAAAAGCAAAGTCAAAGGACTCGGCATAAACATATAAACAGACTCCAATTTCCGAAGACAATTATGATTTTGCTTCTCGAACAATGACTTGAAAATGACGTTAGCCGACGTCGAAACGTCGTCAGACAGACATGATATCGCTTAATTTTAAAGCCAGTTAATTTTTTGAACAAAAATCGTCTTATCAAACGAAAGAAATCATTTAAAATATTTTTGTTCAAGGGTTCAAATATGGCCGCTATGATGTCAAGTGAAAACTCTCCATTGTGCATCTTTGGCGATTTCAATATGATACGTTTATCTTGGTGGGAACGCTTAGCCAACTCAAGAAAATTAGTTTTACATGCAGACATCAAAAGTGTTTTTAAAACCCTTTTAACTAAAATTATCTAATAATAAAGGGAGAGAAAAAAAAAACGACAGAGTTTTTAAGGGGTGAGAGGCGTCAAGGACACCTTCCCTCCGACACGGAGATAATAATAAACAATCAGAATGCGAGCTCGCATTTTCCATCGTAGAAAATAAAAGCGAGTATTCTAATTATTTAGTAGAAATCTCTAGAGTTTAAACAAAAGAGTAACGATAATTTTTTGATAAATAAAGTTTTAAGTTATTCAAACAATTGATGTTAATTATTAACATTTGCACGTTCAGGTGTGCTCGAAAGTGTGCCGATTAATGTAATGCTTCAAATTTTGTTTTTCTTACCTTCAAAACTTTTCCACCATATTTTGTTGCTGCCTTTGTATTATCTGGAACTGATTTGTGGATTAGAAGCTTCAAATTGTCTTCACAAACGACTGAAAATCGGAAATTGTAGACGCCATATTGAATTTCACAGGCATTATCAAACACCTGTTATATAACAACCCAAGTTCTTCTCCCATTTTGATTGGTTCTCGCCTATAAATCTGTTAGACAGACGCACGATTGACCTCACCATTGCAAAATTAGATTTTTTAATTATATCAAACGAAGAGAATTAATGTTGCCGTGCGTCGGTTCAGTAATAGATCACAGATGACGTCAAACTCGGCTATCGCCTTGTGTGCACTTTTTTTTTCTTACCATAATTTGACGTCATCTGTAATTTATTACTGAACAGATACACGGCAACATGGAATATATTTGTTAATTATATAACAACCCAAACTATTCTCCCATTTGGATTGGTTCTTGCCTATGATCTTTTAGAAGAAAGACGCACGACTGACGTCACCATTACAAAGTTTTTAATTTTTTATTATATAAAACAAATAGATTCCATGTTTTTGTGCGTCTGTTCAGTAATAGATCACAGAGGACGTCAAACTGTGGTAAGAACATCAGTGACACACTCGGCTATCGCCTCATGCGCCACTTTTTTGTTCTTACCACAGTTTGACGTCATCTGTGATCTATTACTAAACAGATGCACCACAACATGGAATCTATTTATTAAATATATATACTACACCAAATTTACTGCACTTCCCTGCACGTAGCAACTAAATATGGCTCGTTTTGGTGCACGAAAAGACTATTATTACGTCACCATGAACAAGATACACTTACTAAATACTTCCCAACTATATAAAGAACAAAGCTCAACATCTTCACTGATATTAAAAGCGATATTCTTACCTTCTTCATCAAAACAAATGCTGTTAATGAATCCAACATGGCCATCAATTTCTCTCAGAAGCTGTTGTTCCAGAAGGTTTACAAATTATTATATATTACATCACAAAGTTAAGAGGGCTAGAATTCGCAAATGCTAGACTATCCATTTTTGGCATTATAGCCTCAGCACATGATGCAGTAGGTTTCTATAGCCCAGAATATTGTAACTGTCGTTTGGAAATCTGATTATTCTAACCTAATTTTTTTTTACTGAAAATGCATTTTAGTATCTGTTCCAAAACCATGCTTAGTTTAAAAGAATAAGATAATAACTTCGTTGAATGCTAAGCTTTTTAGTGTTTTAAAAAAGAAAAAAGAAAAAGTTAACATTACAAAATGTAAGAAAACAAAAATGTTTGCCTGTTGGCACTTATTTTCCACAAATTAAATCAAACAGTGTAAAAGTTATTGGCCTTGAAAAAAATTTTTTGTTCCAACCTATTATGTTGTCATTTTCTTAATACTACAGCACATATACTCGATGTTTCATCCACAGGAACAGTTAAGTGACTCGTTTCTCACTGAGTTCTTGTGATTCAGTGAGTAAAGGGTCAGACCAGCAACTAGAGGGTCATGAGTACGATTCCCGTTAGGGACTGAGAAGTTTTTTCTTCTGAGAAAGAAAAAATTGAGACAATGAAATATTTTTCATAAAACCACTTGAACAAAAAATTACGTTGATTACAAAAAGCCGATAAAAAAGAAAACTTATAAATAGGGTTACATTTTCCGAGACTGTTCAAATGTAATAAAGGTAAATATTCTGCTTGGAAGATAACAGCTTATATGGTTTTATATTACAGTGTTTAACTAAATGTATAGAACAAAAGGTATCGTAATTAATATGGAAACATCCTTTCACCTATCTGTCTCGTAATGAATAGTTCTTCCAGGTAGCACAAACATTACATATACATTTCTGCAATCGACCAAATTTCAGCAATGGAATACCTTACGACTCGCGTAAAATGTCTTATTTACAAACCTGACCGTTCAGGGTGTCGCTCATTTTGGACCAGACCCTTATGAAACAATCATATCCACCTGTCACAACAAGATGAGGGCAGCTGGGGTGGTACTGGGCCGAGTATACAAAGCACGGGTGGGGATAGGTTTTTACAACACTCGTCATCATTGTCTCGCAGTCCCACGCCCTAGATAAAAATGATAAGCCAATTAACCGTCACGCAAGCTTTTGAATCACAACGCCAAACCAAATATGAAATTGAAGTACACTTGAAACACTTGGTAAAATTAAAAAGTTAAAACATATGTACAAATACTTTCGACTACTAATTTATCTCCCTGTATGGATTGTCAGTTTGCAGGAACATGCAGTTTCATAAAGAATAATACATAGGCGTGAGGTGATATGGAATTTACTTTCGAGTGTTCAAAGTGGTATCTAGGTGTTCAATTTGAACACAAGAAAATAAATTCTATATCTCCAAGCGACTATATATTATTCTATTTACTTTACTATATAAACCTTTACCACGAGAAAGCATTGCATAATTTATCCCATAGCTACGTCTACGTAAAATCTTCATAAATCATCGGAACTATTCGACAGTTTTCGGGAATCTACGGAAACCTTTGGAAATGTTTAAAAATAATTTCTTATGCATTTATGGATTTTTGAAGATCTTCGGAAAATTTTACGAAATCTTCGGAAGTGTTCGAAAATCATTTCTTATGCATTTATGGATTTTTGAAAATCTTCGGAAAATATTCGGAAATCTTCGGAAGTGTTCAAGAATCTTCGGAAATTTTCGGAAGTACTTTAAAATTGTTTTTTTAAGAAATTTTGCATGTTTTGAAAATTTTCGTAAAATCAAGATCATTGATTGGCTGAAAAGTGATATTTACACACGTAAAATTATAGCATTTTTACGTGTGTTTATATACGACATTTCTGAGTGGCAGAAGACCCCATAAAACACTTTTCTTTAAATAATAAATACTAATAAAATTTTATACAATAACAACTTCATAACAATTTATCTGTAATTGCCCTCCAATTTGAAACTTCACATGTACAATTTCAAAATCTCGAAGGCAACTGGCTTTCGCGACCGATCGCGTGAGCAAATGTCAAGGTCAATGTCAATATGAAAAGCTGTTGGCCAACTGCAGACGAAGAAAAAAAAGCCTTGTTTACAAGATTTTCTTGGAGTTCAGTTGAAGAAAAACAAAACTTTTAAATTCATGAACTCCTTTAAAAAGCGAAGAAAACAACAAGCTCCTTGCGACTGGTTGTTGTTCATTTGTTTACAGTCGAGTTAATTCCCGCATTTTTTACGTACAAATCGGAATACATCACCACTTTTTGCGCTTCTGCTTCGGCAACAGCAAGTTTTAAGTCGATTGTATTATTCTGTGTTCTAGATAAGACGATTTGTTATTTCATCTTACCTATTAATAGCTTTGGCAAACAATATTGCTGCTGCAAAACACAAATACATTGGCATCTATTGATTATTTGCTGTTGTGTTTCTAGGATCGTTTTCAGTAATTTTCGCTTGGCCTTGAAATGGAATTAATTTATCTTTGAATAGCAGAAATTGCGAAAAGAAAAACTTTATAAATGTTATTGTTCGACTGCTTTACAAAGTCTGTTTTTACATTGTGTCGCTTGCCATTAATGATTGCTATTTTATACTTGATGTTTTGTCCCAATTGACTCTTTCCTTTCAGAAAGTTTGATTAACTTATCCCTTATATGTTATTAAAAGGTGATGGATTGAGTCCTCGTCCAATTTGTAAAAATAACTTGACATTTGGCCAAATTGAAAGAATTTGCCCTCGCTCCTTCTCGGGACCGACACAGATCATAGATGATACTAAGGTCCCCAGAAAACCCACGTAAACAGTTTCATCTAATGACGCTGGTATTAGATTGATCAGAATCATCCAGAGACCAGCATCGATCATAGATGATACTAAAGTCCCCAAGGAACCTACCTAACAGTTCCATCTTATGATGCTGATATCAGGTCAGAATCAACCGGGGACCAACATCGATCATAGATGATACTAAAGTCCCCAAGGAACCTATCTAACAGTTCCATCTTATGATGCTGATATCAGGTCAGAATCAACCGGGGACCAACATCGATCATAGATGATACTAAAGTCCCCAAGGAACCTATCTAACAGTTCCATCTTATGATGCTGATATCAGGTCAGAATCAACCGGGGACCAACATCGATCATAGATGATACTAAA